>JAJOOO010004274.1:0-13524 GCA_029582685.1 Solanum piurae | reverse complement strand
CCTATGGGTAGCTTGAACTAGCATTGTTTGAATGCCTTCATGGTAGCTTGACTTGGTTAGGCCAAGACCATTTCATGGTAGCTTAGGATTGAGACACCGTAATCTCCTAAGGATAGCTTAGGTTGAGAATTTATACTCCCCTAAGAGTAGCTTGCATCCTTGTGAAAGTTTGCATGGTAGCTAGGTTGGTATACTTGTATCCTTCCTAGGATAGCTTGGATTGCATGGTAAGGTGTTTTCCATGGTAGTTAGGTATAGCATAGTAGTATGCTATTCTTTGATAGACTAGAATGATGAATAGTTAGCATTGAGTAAGCTAGTCTAAATGAGTACTTAGTGTGAGTGGTAGTATGGGATGCCATTCCTACATGACACAAGTCTGACTTGAAGCTACTTACGAAGTGTCCTCTTATGTGATGTATGCCTAGCTTGGATTGTTGCTATAGTTGCCTTCCATGACATAATTGAATTAAGATGAAAGTTCCTTGTCATAAACCATAAAATAAATACCAATAAAATCAATATATGACATTAGTAACCGTTTGAAATCGTTTGTAGAAAGAACCCATGAGATTAAGTAAAACCCTAGGTTTTTCATGAACTTGAAAACTTTGAAAACTTTGAAAACTTCTTTGAAATTGACTCTAGGGTGAAAGCTAACCGTAGATGAAGGATCAACATACCTTTACTAAGATTTCCCAAGAAATTTGATGAAGAAATGCCTTGAATCCAAAAACCCTAGCTCCCACTTCTTCTTCTTCTTCTTTGGGAACTTCTAGAGAGAGAAATATTTGAGAGGAGGTGGGTTTCTTTTTTATTCTATTTGGAGTGACTTAAATGAGAGAATTCAAGTAAAGAAAGGTTTTAAAAGGGTTATATAGTTGCTAGGAAAGGAATAGAATAATAGGGACTTAACTTAGGAAAAGAACCAAGGACCCTTAAAGTTGTAACTTAAAATTCTGCCCCTAGCCCATTCAAGCTCGCCCTTTGGACACTTGGGCTCGCCAAGTGCACTAGGCGAATCACCAAGTGTACCCTTGGCTCACCCTTTGTTCCAGTGAGCTCACTAAATGGGCAGTCCATTGGGCGATGGAAGGGGGCCAATGGGCGACACACCAACCAACCTGGCGAGCAGCGACCTATATCGCCCTTTGGTCCAGCATCTAGGCCAAATAGGAAGCCCACTAGGCGATCACATGAGCCCAAGGGTGACTCACCCAACCCTTTGGGCAATCAATTACTCCCATTGCCAAACAACCCCTCAAAGAACAAGGTTTCTTTCACTCGATCACGCTTGTCTAGGCCCTTGGTTGTACCCTAGGCTTCTACCTTGCTCCATTAAGGTTCTAAAACAGCCTAGACATCAACCTAAAGTTACACTAACCCAAACGTTAAGGCTCTAGTTCAACCTATCATTTTCCGAGTTATTACAAGCTTGTGATTGAGGATTTACACTCTCCTAAGGATAGTTTGTCTTAGCATTGTAGGATGCATGACAAGGGTAGCATGTTTTAGTCATGGTAGCCTAGGATTGAAGATTTATACTCTCCTATGGGTAGCTTGAACTAGCATTGTTAGGATACTTTCATGATAGCATGACTAGGTTTGGCCAAGACCATTTAAAGGTAGCTTTGGGATAGAAGACTTATACTCTCCTAAAGTTAGATTAGGATTGAGGATCCATACTCTCCTAAGGGTAGCTTGAATTTTCATTGATAGATGCATTTCAAGGGTAGCTTGAGTTAGGTTAGTCATGGTAAGTTGGGATTGAGGACTCATACTCTCCTTAGGATAGCTTAGGGTTGAGAATCATACTCCCTTATGGATAGGTTGCACTTGTACCATAGTATACTTGTAAGGGTAGCATGCCTTAGTTGGTCTAGGACTAATCATGGTAGCTAGGGTAGGACACTTGTACCTTTCCTAGAATAGCTTGGACTTGCATATTAGTGTGTCACCCAAGGTAGTTAGTTTAGTTTAAACTAGTTATGTTAGTAAGGTGATAGCATGGTTTAGCCTATTAGGGGGTTATTCCTTGGTAGCCTTGAAGAGGTAAATATGGTAGAGGGATTAGAACCCAACTAGTGAACATTCATGGTAGTCTAAAGAAGTACTTAGTGTGGGTAGTAGTATGGGATGCTATCCATACATGACACAAGTATGACTTGAGGCTAGTTATGAAGGGTTCCGTTAGGTAGTATGACTTAGCTTGAGTTGTTTCCATAGTTGCCTTCCAAGATGTGATTGACTAAGGTGGTAGTTCCCTTGTCTACATGGAGTAAGCTAATAGTAAGACCAAAGTAGGGTGAATATGACTAAGATGATTTCAAGGTTATGCTTAGTGTGAAGGTTAGTATTGGATGCCTTTCATGCATTGCACAAGTGTGCTTTGAAGTCACTTAGAAGTATGGTACCCTTATAGTAGAAAGACTTATGACTTGACCATGCATATAGACTATGACTAAGATGAACAAAAAAGGATACTTGGCTTGGGTGGTATTATGGGATGCTATTCTTGCTTTGCACTAGTATGCTTTTGAAGTAACTTGAGAATGGTGCTATAATGGTAAAGATGACCAAGAGTCTATTATGCTTATATGATTATGAATTGTCTCATATACTTATTAACTATGTCTTATGTGGACTTATGTTTATGTGAAGCTTATGTTGGAGACCATGCTATGACTATGATGATTATGTTATGACTATGTTATTATCTCTTATGCTTATGTCTTATGTTGACTAATTATTTGAGATGTTCTTATGATGTTGTGCTAACTTTCATACTTGGTACATTTTGTACCAACGCATATTGCGTACATTCTAATCAAATGTAGGGTTTCAGATATTGAGTTGCTTTGAAGACTAGGTTTCCAAGGATCAAGAAGAGTTGAAGAATTGGTGAGTCATCATAGCTTCGATGAACAACCCATATTTAGATTTTACGTCATCCCTTTATGTTTTTAGACTTTGTATGGGCTGCATCCCAAAGACTTTAATTCATGAGTTTAAATAGATGGTTTGAGACAAACGTTTTAGTAAAGACTTCTACTTGCTTTTATGAAATATGACATTGATTGTAAAAGTTTTAAATTGTTCCGTATTTTCATGTCTATCACCTATGTTAAGATGCTAAGGGCTTATATGAGACCCCTTCGGGGTCAAGTATTCCATGTTATGTCTAGGGAGTGCCCCAGGGCCGTGACATTAAGGATTGGGGTTTAGGGTTTAGGGTTTAGGGTTAAGGGTTTAGTGTTTAGGGTTTAGGATTTAGGGTTTAATGTTTAGATTTTAGGATTTAGGGTTTAGGGTTTAGGGTTTAGGGTTTAGGGTTTAGGGTTTGGATTTAGGTTTAGGGTTTTTTAGGGTTAGGGTTTAGGGTTTAGGGTTTAGGGTTTTTAGTTTAGGATTTAGAGTTTAGTGTTTAGGGTTTAGGTTTAGGGTTTATGGTTTAGGTTTTAGAAGTTAGAGTTTAGGGTTTAGGGTGTAGTGTTTAGGGTTTAGGGTATAGGGTTTGGGGTTTAGGGTTTAGATTTTTGGGTTTAAGATTTAGGGTTTAATGTTTAGGGTTTAATGTTTAGGGTTTAGGGTTTAGGGTTTAGGGTTTATGGTTTAGGGTTTAGTGTTTAGGGTTTTGAGGTTTAGGTTTAGGATTTAGGGTTTAAGGTTTAGATTTTAGGTTTTAGGATTTAAGGTTTAGTTTTTACGGTTTAGGGTTTAGGGTAAATGGTTTAGGGTTTTGAGTTATACGTTTAGGGTTTAGGGTTAGGGTTTAGGGTTTATGGTTTATGGTTTAAGGTTTAAGGTTTATGGTTTAGGGTTTGTGGTTTATCGTTAAGGGTTTAGAGTTTAAGTTTTAGGGTTTAGGTTTTGGGATTTAGTATTTAGTGTTTAGGGTTGAAGGTTTAGGGTTTAGGGTTTACAATTTAAGATTTAGAGTTTAGAATTTAGGGGTTAGGGTTAGGGCTTAGGGTTTAACATTTAAAGTTTAGGATTTAGGGATTAGGGTTTAGGGATTAGGGTTTAGGGTTTAGGGTTGAGTGTTTAAGGTTTAGGGTTTAGGGTTTAAGGTTTAGGGTTTTGGGTTTTGGGTTTATGGTTTAGGGTTTATGGTTTCAATTTAGGGTTTAGGGTTTAGGGTTTAGTGTTTAGGGTTTAGAGTTTAGTGTATAGGGTTTAGGGTTTAGTGTTTAGGGTTTAGGGTTTAATTTTAAAGTTTTAGGATTTAGGGTGTATGGTTTAGGTTTTAGGGGTTAGGGTTTAGGGTTTAGAGTTTAGGGATTAGGGTTTATGGTTAAGGGTTTACGGTTTAGTGTTTAGGTTTTAGGTTTTAGGGTATATGGCTTAGGGTTTAAGAATTAGGGTTTAGGGTTTAAGGATTAGGTTTTAGGATTTGGAGTTTAGGGTTTACGTATTAGGATTTAAGCTTTTGAGTTATAGGTTTAGGGTTTATGGTTTAGGGTTTAGGGGTTCGGGTTTAGGGAATATGGTTTAGAGTTTAGGGTTTAGGATTTAGTTTTTAGTGTTTAGGGCTTAGGGTTTAAGTTTTAGGGTTTAGGGTTTAGGATTTAGGGTTTAGTGTTTAGTGTTTAGGGTTTAGGGTTTAGAGTTATAGGTTTAGGGTTTAGGGTTTAGGGTTTAGGGTTAAAGGTTTAGGGTTTAGGGTTTAGGGTTTAGGGTTTAGGGTTTATGGTTTAACATTTAGGGTTTAAGGTTTAGTTTTTATTGTTTAGGGTTCAGATTTAGGGTTTAGAGTTAGGGCTTAGGGTTTAGGGTTTAGGGTTTAGGTTTTAAGGTTTAGGGTTTAGGGTTCAGGGTTTATGATTTAGTGTTTAGTGTTTAAGGTTTAGGGTGTAGGGTTTATGGTTAAGTGTTTAGGGTTTAGTTTTTAGGGTTTAGTGTTTAGTGTTTAGGGTTTAGGGATTAGGGTTTAGGATTTAGGGGTTAGGGTAAGGGCCTAGGGTTTAGGGTTTATGGATTGGGGTTTAAGGTTTAGTTTTTAGGGTAAAGGATTTAGTGTCGAGGGTTTAGGGTTTAACATTTAGAGTTTAGGATTTAGGGATGAGGGTTCAAGGTTAGGTTTAACATTTAGGATTTAGGGTTATGGTTTAGGGTTTAAGGTTTTGGGTTTAGGGTTTAGGGTTTTGAATTTGGATTTAGGGTTTAGGGTTTAGGTTTAGGGTAAGCATTTAGGGTTTAGGGTTTAGGGTTTTTGAGTTTAGGATTTAGGGTTTAGGGATTAAGGTTTAGGTTTAGGGTTTAGGGTTTAGAATTTAGGTATTAGGGTTTAGGATTTAGGGTTTAGGGTTTACAGTTTGGATTTAGGGTTTAGGGTTAGGGTTTAGGGTTTAGGGTTTAGGGTTTTTAGTTTAGGTTTAGGATTTAGGGTTTAGGGTTTTTTGTGTAAGGTGTATGGTATAGGGTTTAGTGTGTAGGGTTTAGGGTATAGGTTTTAGGGTATAGGTTTTAGGGTTTATGGTTAAGGGTTTAGGGTTTAGATTTTAGGGTTTAGGTTATTGGATTTAGGGTTTTGTGTTGAGGTTTTAGGGTTTAAGGTTTAGGGTTTAGGATTTAGGGTTTAAGGTTAGAAGTTAGGGTTTAGCGTTAGGACTTAGGGTTTAGGGTTTAGGGTTTAGGGTTTGGGATTTAGGGTTTAGGGTTTAGGGTTTAGTGTTTAGAGTTTAGGGTTAGGGTTTAACATTTAGATATTAGGGTGTAGGGTTTAAGGTTTAGATTTAGGGTTTAGGATTTAGGGTTTAGGTTTGAGGGTTTAGGGTTTAGGGTTTAGGTTTGAGGGTTTAGTGTTTAGGGTTTAGGGTTTATGGTTTATGGTTTTTGTTTAGGGTTTGAGTTTTAGGTTTAGGGTTTAGTATTTAGGATTTAGGGTTTAGTGTTTGGGGTTTAGGGTTTAGGGTTTAGGTTATAGGGTTTACGCTTTAGGGTTTAGGGTTTAGTGTTTAAGGTTTAGGGTTTAGTGTTTAAGTTTTAGAGTTTAGGGTTTAGGGTTAAGTGTTTAAAGGTTAGGGTTTAGGGTTCAGAGTTTATGGTTTATGGTTAACGTTTTGGTGTTTAGGGTTTAGTGTTTAAGTTTTAGAGTCTAGGGTTTATGGTTAAGTGTTTAAGGTTAGGGTTTAGGGTTTACAGTTTATGGTTTATGGTTAACGTTTTAGTGTTTAGGGTTAATGGTTTAGGGTTTAGGTTTTAGGATATATGATTTAGGGTTTAAGTATTGTGATTTAAGGTTTTGAGTTTTATGTTTAGGGTTTATGGTTTAGTGTTTAGGTTTTAGGATTTACGATTTAGGGTTTAGGTATTATGATTTAAAGTTTCGAGTTTTAGGTTTAGGGTTTATGGTTTAGGGTTTAGGGGTTAGGGTTTAGGTATTATGCTTTAGAGTTTAGAGTTTAGGGTTTAGTATTTAGTATTTAGGGTTTAGGGTTTAGTGTTTAGGGTTTAAAGTTTAGGGTTTATGGTTTAGGGTTAACAGTTTATAGTTGTATGTTTAGGGTTTGGGTTAGGGGTTTAGGGTTTAGAGTTTAGAGTTTAGGGTTTAGGGTTTAGTAGTTGTTGTTAAGGGTTTAGATTTAGGGTTTAGGATTTAGGGTTTAGGGTTATTGTTTATGGTTTATGGTTTAGGGTTTACGGTTAGGGCTTAGGGGTTAATGTTTAGGTTTTAGGGTTAACGGTTTAGGGTTTAAAATTTAGTGTTAAACATTTAGGGTTTATGTTTAAGTGTTTAGGGTTTAGGTTTAAGGGTTTTGTGTTAAGTTTTTAGGGTTCAGGGTTTAGGGTTAAGGGTCTAGTGTTCAGGGTTCAGGGTTTCGGGTTTAGGTTTTTGGTTTTAGGGTTTAGGGTTTAGGGTGTAGGAATTAAGGTTTAGGGTTTTGGTTTTAGGATTTACAATTTAGGGTTTAGGTATTAGCATTTAAGGTTTCGAATATTAGGTTTGGGGTTTCGGGGTTAGGGTTTAGGGGTTATGGTTTATAGTTTAGGGTTTAGGGTTTAAAGTTTAGTCTTTAGGGTTTAGTGTTCAGGGTTTAGAGTTTAGGGCTTATGGTTTAGGATTTATGGTTTAGAGTTGTATGTCTAGGGATTAGGGTTTAGAATTTAGGGTTCGGTATTTGTTTGTTAGGGTTTAGATTATGGTTTAGGATTTAGGATTTAGGGTTTAGGGTTAGGGTTTTTGGTTTAGGGTTAGGGTTTAGGGTTTAGGGTTAAGGGTTAAGGGTTTACAATTTAGTGTTAAGGGTTTAGGGTTTATGGTTAAGTGTTTAGGGTTATGGTTTTAGGGTTTTGGTTTTTATGTTTAGTGTTTAGTGTTTAGGGTGTACGGTTAAGGGTTTAGTGTTTAGGGTTCAGGGTTCATTGTTTAGGTTTTAGGTTTTAGGGTTTAGGGTTTAGGGTTTAGGTTTTAGGATTTAGAATTTAGGGTTTAGGTATTAGGATTTAAGGTTTCAAGTTTTAGGTTTATGATATATGGTTTAGGGTTTAGGGGTTAGCGTTTAGGTAATATGGTTTAGAGTTTAGGGTTTAGTGTTTAGGGTTTAGAGTTTAGGGATTAGGGTTTAGGGTTTAGGGTTTATGGTTAAGGGTTTATGGTTTAGGTTTTGGGGTTTAGGTTATTAGATTTAGTGTTTTGTGTTTAGGTTTTATGTTTTAGGATTTAAGGTTTAAGGTTTAGGGTTTAGGATTTAGCGTTTTCGGTTAGGACTTAGGGTTTAGGTTAGGACTTAGGGTTTAGGGTTTAGGATTTAGGATTTAGCGTTTAGGGTCTAGTGTTTATAGTTTAGGGTTAGGGTTTAGCAATTAGAGTTTCAGATTTAGGGTTTAGGGTTTAAGGTTTAGTGTTTAGGATTTAGAGTTAGGGTTTAGGGTTTAGGGTTTGGTTTTGAGGATTTAGTGTTTAGGGTTTACGGTTTAGGGTTTATGGTTTATGGTTTCAGTTTAGGGTTTGAATTTCGGGTTTATGGTTTAGGATTTAGGATTTAGGGTTTAGTACTAAAGGGCTTAGGGTTTACGCTTTGGGGTTTAGAGTTTAGTGTTTAGAGTTTTGGGTTTAGTGTTTAACTGTCAGGGTTTAGGGTTTAGTGTTTAGGGTTAAGTATTTAGAGGTTAGGTTTTAGGGTTTAGTGTTTTGGGTTTAGGGTTTATGGTTTAGGGTTTAGGTTTTAGGATTTATGATTTAGGGTTGAGGTATTATGATTTAAGGTTTTGAGTTTTAGGTTTAGGGTTTAGGCTTTATAGTTTAGGGTTTAGGGTTTAGGGTTTAGTATTTAGGGTTTAGTGTTTAGGTTTTTGAGTTTAGGGTTTATGGTTAAGGGTTAAGTGTTTAGAGTTGTAGGTTTAGGGTTTGGTTTAAGGGTTAGGGTTTAGGGTTTAGGGTTTAGAGTTTAAGGTTTAGGGTTTAGGGTTAAGAATTTATGGTTTATTGTTTAATGATTTTGAATAATCTCCTATGCTCCTTAACTATGTCTTATGTTGACTTATGTTTATATGAAGCTTATGTTGGAGACCATGCTATGACTATGATGATTATGTTATGACATGTTATTATATCTTATGCTTATTTCTTATGTGGACTAACCATTTGAGATGCTCTTATGATGTTGTGCTAACTTTCATACTTGGTACATTTTGTACTAACGTATATTGCCTACATTCTAATCAAATGTAGGGTTTAGGAAATTGAGTTGCTTTGAAGATTAGGTTTCCAAGGATCAAGAAGAGTTGAAGAATTGGTGAGTCCTCATAGTTTCGAGGATAAACCCATGTTTACCTTTTATGTCATACCTTTATGTTTTTAGACTTTGTATGGGCTACGTCTCAAAGACTTTCATTCATGAGTTTAAATAGATGGTTGGAGACAAAGGTTTTAGTGAAGACCTCATTATGCTTATAATAAATATGACATTGATTGGAAAAGTTTTAAATTGTTCCGTATTTTCATGTCTACTACCTATGTTATGATGCTAAGGGTATATATGAGACCCCTTCGGGTTCAAGTATGCCATGTTAAGCTACGGGTAACCCTGGGTCGTGACATTAAGGATTAGGGTTTAGGGTTTAGGGCTAATGGTTCAATATTTAGGGTTTAGGGTTTAACATTTAGATTTTAGGATTTAGGGTTTAGGGTTTAAGTTTTAGGTTTAGGGTTTAGGATTTAGGGTTAGGGTTTAAGGTTTAGGGTTTAGGATTTAGGGTTTATGGTTTAGAGTTTGGATTTAGGGTTTAGGGTTAGGGTTTAGGGTTTAGGGTTTATGGTTTTTAGTTTAGGTTTAGGATTTAGGGTTTAGGGTTTTTTGTGTAGGGTTTAGGGTTTAGGGTTTATGGTATAGGGTTTAGTGTGTAGGGTTTAGGGTTTATGATTTAGTGTTTATGGTTAAGGGTTTAGGGTTTAGATTTTTGGGTTTAGGTTATTGGATTTAGGGTTTTGTGTTGAGGTTTTAGGGTTTAAGGTTTAGGGTTTAGGATTTAGGGTTTAAGGTTAGGAGTTAGGGTTTAGCGTTAGGACTTAGGGTTTAAGGTTTAGGGTTTGGGATTTAGGATTTAGGGTTTAGTGTTTAGTGTTTAGAGTTTAGGGTTAGGGTTTAATATTTAGATTTTATTGTTTAGGGTTTAAGGTTTAGGTTTAGGGTTTAGGATTTAGGGTTTAGGGTTTAGGGTTTAGGGTTTAGGTTTGAGGGTTTAGTGTTTAGGGTTTAGGGTTAATGGTTTATGGTTTTAGTTTAGGGTTTGAGTTTTAGGTTTAGGGTTTAGTATTTAGGATTTAGGGTTTAGTGTTTGGGGTTTAGGGTTTAGGGTTTAGGTTATAGGGTTTACGCTTTAGGGTTTAGTGTTTAGTGTTTAGGGTTTAGGGTTTAGTGTTTAAGTTTTAGAGTTTAGGGTTTAGGGTTAAGTGTTTAAGGTTAGGGTTTAGGGTTTACAGTTTATGGCTTATGGTTAACGTTTTAGTGTTTGGGGTTAAGGGTTTAGGGTTTAAGTTTTAGGATATATGATTTAGGGTTTATGTATTGTGATTTATGGTTTCGAGTTTTATGTTTAGGGTTTGTGGTTTAGGGTTTAGGTTTTAGGATTTACGATTTAGGGTTTAGGTATTATGATTTAAAGTTTCGAGTTTTGGGTTTAGGGTTTATGGTTTAGGGTTTAGGGGTTAGGGTTTAGGTATTATGCTTTAGAGTTTAGAGTTTAGGGTTTAGTATTTAGTATTTAGGGTTTAGGGTTTAGGGTTTAGGGTTTAGAGTTTAGGGTTTATGGTTTAGGGTTAACGGTTTAGAGTTGTAGGTTTAGGGTTTGAGTTAAGGGTTTAGGGTTTAGAGTTTAGAGTTTAGGGTTTAGGGTTTAGTATTTGTTGTTAAGGGTTTAGATTTAGGGTTTAGGATTTAGGGTTTAGGGTTATTGTTTATGGTTTATGGTTTAGGGCATAAGGTTAGGGCTTAGGGGTTAATGTTTAGGTTTTAGGGTTAACGGTTTAGGGTTTACAATTTAGTGTTAAACATTTAGGGTTTATGTTTAAGTGTTTAGGGTTTAGGTTTAAGGGTTTAGGTTTAAGGGTTTTGTGTTTAGTGTTTAGGGTTCAGGGTTTAGGGTTAAGGGTCTAGTGTTCAGGGTTCAAGGTTTCAGGTTTAGGTTTTTGGTTTTAGGGTTTAGGGTTTAAGGTGTAAGAATTAAGGTTTAGGGTTTTGGTTTTAGGATTTACAATTTAGGGTTTAGGTATCAGCATTTAAGGTTTTGAATATTAGGTTTAGGGTTTAGGGGTTAGGTTTTAGGGGTTATGGTTTATAGTTTAGGGTTTAGGGTTTAGAATTTAGTCTTTAGGGTTTAGTGTTCAGGGTTTATTGTTTAGGGCTTATGGTTTAGGATTTATGGTTTACAGTTGTATGTTTAGGGTTTTGGGTTTAAGGTTTAGAGTTTAGGGTTTAGGGTTTAGGGTTCGGTATTTGTTTGTTAGGGTTTAGATTGTGGTTTAGGATTTAGGATTTAGGATTTAGGGTTTAGGGTTAGGGTTTAGGGTTTAGGGTTAGGGTTTAGGGTTAAGGGTTAAGGGTTTAGGGTTTACAATTTAGTGTTAAGGGTTTAGGGTTTATGTTTAAGTGTTTAGGGTTTTGGTTTTAGTGTTTATGATATATGGTTTAGGGTTTAGGGGTTAGTGTTTAGGTATTATGTTTTAGAGTTTAGGGTTTAGTGTTTAGGGTTTAGAGTTTAGGGTTTAAGGTTTAGGGTTTAGGGTTTAGGGTTTATGGTTAAGGGTTTATGGTTTAGGTTTTAGGGTTTAGGTTATTAGATTTAGGGTTTTGTGTTTAGGTTTTAGGATTTAGGGTTTAAGGTTTAGGGTTTAGGATTTAGGGTTTTGGGTTAGGACTTAGGGTTTAGGTTAGGACGTAGGGTTTAGGGTTTAGGATTTAGGATTTAGGGTTTAGGGTCTAGTGTTTAGAGTTTAGGGTTAGGGTTTAGCAATTAGAGTTTCAGATTTAGGGTTTAGGGTTTAAGGTTTAGTGTTTAGGATTTAGGGTTAGGGTTTAGGGTTAAGGGTTTAGGGTTTAGGGTTTAGGGTTTGGTTTTGAGGATTTAGTGTTTAGGGTTTAGGGTTTATGGTCTATGGTTTCAGTTTAGGGTTTGAATTTAGGGTTTAGGGTTTAGGATTTAAGATTTAGGGTTTAGTACTAAAGGTTTTAGGGTTTACGCTTTGGGGTTTAGAGCTTAGTGTTTAAGTGTCAGGGTTTAGGGTTTAGTGTTTAGGGTTAAGTATTTAGAGGTTAGGTTTTAGGGTTTAGGGTTTATGGTTTTGGTTTTAGGGTTTAGTATTTATGATTTAGGGTTGAGGTATTATGATTTAAGGTTTCGAGTTTTAGGTTTATGGTTTAGGGTTTAGGGTTACGCTTTATAGTTTAGGGTTTAAGGTTTAGTATTTAGGGTTTAGTGTTTAGGGTTTAGAGTTTAGGGTTTATGGTTAAGGGTTAAGTGTTTAGAGTTGTAGGTTTAGGGTTTGGGTTAAGGGTTTAGGGTTTAGAGTTTAAGGTTTAGGGTTTAGGATTAGAGTTTAGGGTTTAGGGTTTAGGGTTTAGGGTTTACAATTTAGTGTTAAGGGTTTAGGGTTTATGGTTAAGTGTTTAGGGTTTTGGTTTTAGTGTTTATGATATATGGTTTAGGGTTTAGGGGTTAATGTTTAGGTATTATGGTTTAGAGTTTAGGGTTTAGTGTTTAGGGTTTAGAGTTTAGGATTTAAGGTTTAGGATTTAGGGTTTAGGGTTTATGGTTAAGGGTTTATGGTTTAGGTTTTAGGGTTTAGGTTTTAGGGTTTAGGTTATTATATTTAGGGTTTTGTGTTTAGGTTTTAGGTTTTAGGATTTAGGGTTTAAGGTTTAGGGTTTAGGATTTAGGGTTTTGGGTTGGGACTTAGGGTTTAGGTTAGGACTTAGGTATTATGGTTTAGAGTTTAGGATTTAGGGTTTAGGGTCTAGTGTTTAGAGTTTAGGGTTAGGGTTTAGCAATTAGAGTTTCAGATTTAGGGTTTAGGGTTTAAGGTTTAGTGTTTAGGGTTTAGGGTTTAGGGTTTAGGGTTTAGGGTTTGGTTTAGAGGATTTAGTGATTAGGGTTTAGGGTTTATGGTTTATGGTTTCAGTTTAGGGTTTGAATTTCGGGTTTAGGGTTTAGGATTTAGGATTTAGGGTTTAGTACTAAAGGGTTTAGGGTTTACGCTTTGGGGTTTAGAATTTAGTGTTTAGAGTTTTGGGTTTAGTGTTTAAGTGTCAGAGTTTAGGGTTTAGTGTTTAGGGTTAAGTATTTAGAGGTTAGGTTTTAGGGTTTAGTGTTTAGGGTTTAGGGTTTATGGTTTACGGTTTAGGTTTTAGGATTTATGATTTAGGGTTGAGGTATTATGATTTAAGGTTTCGAGTTTTAGGTTTAGGGTTTAGGCTTTATAGTTTAGGGTTTAAGGTTTAGTATTTTGGGTTTAGTTTTTAGGGTTTAGAGTTTAGGGTTTATGGTTAAGGGTTAAGTGTTTAGAGTTGTAGGTTTAGGGTTTGGGTTAAGGGTTAGGGTATAGGGTTTAGGGTTTAGAGTTTAAGGTTTAGGGTTTAGGGTTAAGAATTTAGGGTTTATTGTTTAATGATTTTGAATTGTCTCCTATGCTCCTTCACTATGTCTTATGTTGACTTATGTTTATATGAAGCTTATGTTGGAGACCATGCTATGACTATGATGATTATGTTATGATATGTTATTATATCTTATGCTTATTTCTTATGTGGACTAACCATTTGAGATGCTCTTATGATGTTGTGCTAACTTTCATACTTGGTACATTTTGTACTAACGTATATTGCCTACATTCTAATCAAATGTAGGGTTTAGGAAATTGAGTTGCTTTGAAGATTAGGTTTCCAAGGATCAAGAAGAGTTGAAGAATTGGTGAGTCCTCATAGTTTCGAGGATAAACCCATGTTTACCTTTTATGTCATACCTTTATGTTTTTAGACTTTGTATGGGCTACATCTCAAAGACTTTCATTCATGAGTTTAAATAGAT
>JAJOOO010004273.1:0-32014 GCA_029582685.1 Solanum piurae | reverse complement strand
GAGTCCTCAATCCCAAGCTACCATGACTAACCTAACTCAAGTTATCCTTGAAATGCATCTTACAATGCAAGTCAAGCTACACTTAGGAGAGTATAGATCCTCAATCCTAAGCAACCCTTAGGAGAGTAGAAGTCCTCTATCCCAAAGGTACAATGAAATGGTCTTGGCAAAACCAAGTAAAGCTACCATGAATGCATCCTAACAATGCTAGTTCAAGCTACCCATAGGAGGGTATATATCCTCAATCCTAGGCTACCATGGTTACTACTAACTCATGCTACCATGACATGCATTATACATTGCTACGTCAAGCTATCCCTTAGGAGAGTGTAGATCCTACATCCCAAGCTATCAACGTTGGTCTGATACTACTAAGCCAAGCTATACATGAAGGAAACACAAGTCTCAACTTCAAGCTATCCTATCTTGGTTTTGTCTTGCCAAGTCAAGCTACACATGAAGGGATCATATATCACAACTTCAATATATTCTACTCTAACATGCATTGATTCATTTTAGGTCCTTAAGTCAACCTAGAATCCTTCTATGTGAGAGAGCTTGATTCTCCTAGCTTGGTCATGTGTAATTGTATAAGAGAAAGAGAATACTCAATCAAGATCACCTCATATTGACTTTACTCCCAAATACCTAATAATGATGGATACAAGCCCTACTTTCAATCTTAACTTCATTCTATCATGATCCATGTGTAAATTACAAGCTATTCAATAACATTGTTCTTTAGAAGGTGATTCTAGTCATACTTGATTCATAAAGGTTCAATAATAACTTTGCAGGTCAAGATCCTTGCTATTGAATCAAGTCTATTTAAATTCATTATTAGATTATCCTAACTATGATTAATTAGTATTCAAGACATTGAAATAGGAAGATCACTTTAGAACCTTCATTTTTCCCTCTAATGGTATAAACCCACAAAGAACACATTAATCAATTTAGATTAGGGTTCATCATAGAAATCACATGAATTCATCATAATATCACTACAAAAATCTAAATCAATCATAATTAGATGTTATCCACTAGATTGGAATCGCATCCAAACCCTACCCACAATGCAATCACAACCCTAGCTAGAATTGGGTTTTTGTGTTCACAATTGAGGGAAAACTATGGGGGTTCCATGGGTGGAAGAACCCATGGATGATTAAGCTTCAAATACCTTTGATCAAATCCCTAAACCAATATTGAATCCATGGAGAAAACTAGACCGAGTTGCTGCCTCAACTTCTTCTTCTTCCTTGCATCTAGAGAGAGAACTTCTTGAGAGTAATTTGGGGGTTCTAAGATGAATGAACTAATGACTTCGTTTTAGGGTGTTATTAGGTATTTATTGGTGGTTATTTAACTACTTAACCGACCCTCTAAGCCTTTAATTAATTAACTAAATTAATTCCTAATCACCAACTTAAAATTCAAAAGCTGGAAATTGGCAGCATCTACGAGACCCCCATGAACGGACCGTGGATGGATGTACTGGACGTGGTTTGGTCTCGTGGTATGGGTCAGAGACCCATATTTTGCAGGCCAAATCAGGCCTGACCTACGCCCATGACCTACGGGGAGTAGGTTGAACTAAGTGGCGTCAATGGGGATTGTGGATCAAGCTGTTTTGACAGCTTTTTGGGAAGTGTTGGGGTCCTCCTCAAGGATCCCTTGGGTGGTCCTTGGGGAGTCGTACCCGGACGTTTCACCCCTAAACATGTCATTCTATGTACGGGAACCCTAAACATGTCATTCTCTACAACACACTAGTTCAACTCACTAGTTTCCGGGGTGTTACAATGTAATGCCCCGGAAACTAGTAGACAAAACTAGAGCCACAAGATAGGATTCCAAACCTTTATGTATGGGAAATAGAGTTGTAGATGAGACTTTATGCGTTTAGAATGAAGAGTTTAATGGTTGAAAATCAATATATGTATTAGAACTAGTAGCCTAGATGACCTTTAAGAGTTTGGTTGTGCATGGGAAGGGCAACTACCAAGGCAAAAGGGAAAGCCTAAGCCAAAGGGCCAAGGCTGCCCAACCTTGGCAGCTACTGCCCAAGGGTTCACGACCAGTGGTGTGGACCACCATCCGTGAAGGGGTCCTTGGAGATGTCTTAGATACTTGGGAGGCCAGGCCAAGAGACCAAGACACTGCCCCAAGTTCACGAGGCACTTCACGAGCCGTTGGCTTGACCACGTCCCGTCAAACTGCCCGTGAAGGTGCCTTAGCAAATTAGGGTGGTTGAGGGCCAAAAAGGGTTGGGAAAGCTACTGTTCCATGGACCACGGGGACCACCACGGACCGTGGTTCCCTTCAGGACCGTCCAAGTGGCCGTGGTGCCTGGGACGGGGCTGCCAAATTGATGACAATTAAGTAAAATCCTATTCGACTAGGTTTAAGTGGGGGTCATTTTGTATGTATTTTATTAACCTATTTAGACTATTTTTAGTATATACCCCTTAGTTTTTAGTCACTTTATATTATACTCAATTAAAAACCCCAAATCACTCCTCTCTCAAATATTTCTCTCTCATAAAAAAAACATCCATTGTAGAAGAAGCTAGGGTTGAAGCTAGGGTCAAGAACAAAGGGTTTATTGATAAAGGTTTGTGCTAGGGATTTGATCAAGGTATGTGAAGCTTATTCATCCATGAGTTCTTCCACCCATGGAGCCCCCATAGCTTTTCCCCCAATTGTGAATTCAAAATCCCAATTCTAGCTAGGGTTGTGATTGCATTGTGGGTAGGCCATGGGTATGATTCCAATCTAGTGGATATCACCCAATTGTGATTGAATTGTGTTTGTTTAGTGATATTATGGATATTTCGTGTGATTTCTATGGTAAGCCCTAATCTAGATTGATGAATGTGATCTTTGTGGGTTTATGCCATTAGAGGCAAGGTTGAAGGTTCATATGGGATCTTCCTAATTCAATGATGTGTATAGTAATTGATTAAAGTTAGGGTCATATAATCATGAATTGAACTAGACTCTATTGAATATGATTGATCTTGACTTGTGAAGTTAGAATTGAACCTTTAGGATCAATTAAGATTAGAATCACCTAGTCATGAAAGAGGTGATCAAATTACCTTGAAATCTAGGTATAAAGAAGAGAATAAGGATAGAATGAAGTAAAGCTTGTGATATTAGGTTGTTGTGTTGGCTTTAGATCTAGGGCTTTAATAGATGAAAATAATAGAACCACTTGAACATGGATGGGTTGTCAAGGACGTCCTTCCATGAGAGAAGAGTGTTAAGAAAGGCTTAACAAGTAAACCTTGGAGTGTATGCTTTTCTCCAAGTGGATATTGAAGATGAGACGGAGTGTCACACAAGATAGGTTCCGAACTCCAAGAGGAAGGGAGAGCCATACCTAGTTTATGTGAGGATTATCCAAGTTAAAGCGGGAAGTCTTACGTAGTAGAGTGTGGGTTTTCCCAAAGTTAGGTCTCATGAGATGGGAACCTTTACATAGTTGAGTTAAGGTTCTTAGTAGCAATCTCCATATCCTATGAACCAAGAACTTTAGAAAGTATCTCATAGTGTTCTAAAGAATAATTGAACTAAGACTTACTGAAGAGAGTATCTCATAGTGTTCTAAAGCATAATTGAACTAAGACTTACTTAAGAGAGTACCTCATAGTGTTCTAAAGTTAAGAAGAGAAACTAGGTTCCACATCAAGAAGAACTAGTAATAGGACCTAAAAGTAATACTTAGCACGATTAGTATTATGGGATGCTAAGAGTGCATTGCACAAAGTATGATTTAGGGTCATTAAAGAGGAGCCTTGAGATAGGATTGGACTTGAGTTGCCTTTCCTAGTTATAGTTGACTAAAGGTGAGAGATTCCTTAGTTAAGAAAGTGAAGTTAATAAGGAGGCCAAAGTAGAGTGGATATGACTAGGATGACTTCAAGGCTATGCTTAGTGTGAAGGGTAGTATAGGATGCCTTTCATGCATTGCACAAGTGTGTCTTGAGGTTACTTAGAAGTGAGGTACCCTTATGTCATAGAGAAGCTTTAGAGTTGACCATGTATATAGACTATGTTAAGATGACATGAAAATCTAAGTCTTGAATATGAAGGTGGACTATTCCCAAGGGGGAGATATTTTAATGCTCCGGAAACTAGTAGACAAAACTAGAGCCACAAGCTAGGATTCTAAGACTTTATGTATGGGAAATAGAGTTGTAGATGAGACTTCACGTGTTTAGAATGAGTAGTTTAATGGTTGAAAATCAAGATATGTATTATACCTAGTAGCCTAGATTACCTTAAAGAGTTTGGTTGTGCATGGGAAGGGCAACTACCAAGGCAAAAGGGAAAGCCTAAGCCAAAGGGCCAAGGCTGCCCAACCTTGGCAGCTACTGCCCAAGGGTTCACGACCAGTGGTGTGGATTACGGTCCGTGAAGGGGTACTTGGAGATGCCTTAGACACTTGGGAGGCCAGTCCAAGAGGCCAAGACACTGCCCCAAGTTTACGAGGCACTTCACGAGCCCTTGGCTTGACCACGTCCCGTCAAACTGCCCGTGAAGGTGCCTTAGCAAATTAGGGTGCTTGAGGGACAAAAAACGTTGGGGAAGCTACTGTTCCATGGACCACGGGAACCACCATGGACCTTGGTTCCCTTCAAGGACCGTCCAAGTGGCCCTGGTGCCTGGGACGGGGCTGCCAAGTTTAGGACAATTAAGTAAAATCCTATTCGACTAGGTTTAAGTGGGGGTCATTTTGTATGTATTTTATTAACCTATTTAGACTATTTTAAGTATATACCCCTTAGTTTTTAGTCACTTTATATTAGACTCAATTCAAAACCCCAAATCACTCCTCTCTCAAATATTTCTCTCTCATAAAAATAAACATTCACTAAAGAAGAAGCTAGGGTTGAAGCTAGGGTCAAGAACAAAGGGTTTATTGCTAAAGGTTTGTGACAGGGCGTTGATCAAGGTATGTGAAGCTTATTCATCCACGGGTTCTTTGACCCATGGAGCCCCCATAGCTTTTCCCCCAATTGTGAATTCAAAAACCCAATTCTAGCTAGGTTTGTGATTACATTTTGGGTAGGGCATGGGTATGATTCCAATCTAGTGGATATCACCCAATTATGATTGAATTGTGTTTGTTTATTGATATTATGGAGATTTCATGTGATTTATATGGTAAACCCTAATCTAGATTGATGAATGTGATCTTTGTGGGTTTATGCCATTAGAGGCAAGGTTGAAGGTTCATATGGGATCTTCCTAATTCAATGATGTGTATAGTAATTGATTAAAGTTAGGGTCATATAATCATGAATTGAACTAGACTCTATTGTATATGATTGATCTTGACTTGTGAAGTTAGAATTGAACCTTTAGGATCAACTAAGATTAGAATCACCTAGAAATGAAAGAGGTGATCAAATTACCTTGAAATCTAGGTATAAAGAAGAGAATACGGATAGAATGAAGTAAAGTTTGTGATATTAGGTTGTTGTGTTGGCTGTAGATCTAGGGCTTTAATAGATGAAAGTGATAGAATCACTTGAACATGGATTGGTTGTCAAGGACGTCCTTCCATGAGAAAGGAGTGTTAAGAAAGGCTTAACAAGTAAACCTTGGAGTGTATGCTTTGCTCCAAGTGGATATTGAAGATGAGACGGAGTGTCACACAAGATAGGTTCCGAACTCCAAGAGGAAGGGAGAGCCATACCTAGTTGATGTGAGGACTATCCAAGTTAAAGGGGGAACTCTTACGTAGTAGAGTGTGGATTTTCCTAAAGTTAGGTCTCATGAGATGGGAACCTTTACATAGTTGATTTAAGGTTCTTAGTAGCAACCTTCATATCTTATGAACTAAGACTTACTTAAGAGAGTATCTCATAGTGTTCTAAAGCGTAATTTAACTAAGACTTACTGAAGAGAGTATCTCATAGTGTTCTAAAGCATAATTGAACTAAGACTTACTTAAGAGAGTACCTCATAGTGTTCTAAAGTTAAGAAGAGAAACTAGGTTCCAAACCAAGAAGAACTAGTAATAGGACCTAAAAGTAATACTTAGAATGATTAGTATTATGGGATGCTAAGAGTGCATTGCACAAAGTATGACTTAGGGTCATTAAAGAGGATCCTTGAGAGATGATTGGACTAGAGTTGCCTTTCTTAGTTATAGTTGACTAAAGGTGAGAGATTCCTTAGTTAAGAGAGTGAAGTTAATAAGGAGGCCAAAGTAGGGTGGGTATGACTAGGATGACTTCAAGGCTATGCTTAGTGTAAAGGGTAGTATGGGATGCCTTTCATGCATTGCACAAGTGTGTCTTGGGGTTACTTAGTAGTGTGGTACCCTTTTGGCACGGAGAAGCTTTAGAGTTGACCATGTATATAGACTCTATTAAGATGACATGAAAACCTATGTCTTGAATATGAAGGTGGACTATGCCCAAGAATGACCAAAGAGAGGAAGTTATCTTGGATGGTAGTATGGGATGCTATCCTTGCATTGCACAAGTATTCTTGGAGGTGGCTTGTGAAGTAGTTCTCTTGTAATAGGAAAGACCTAAGGTTAACGGATGTGATCTTGTAAGCCTAAGTAGAGGCTATGCCATGAACTTCATGTATCTCCTATGTGTATTAACTATGTCTTATGTTGACTATGTTTATATGATTCTTATATTGGAGACTATGCAATGATTATGATGTTTATGTTATAATTATGTTATTGTCTCTTATGCTTATGTCTTATGTTGACTAACCATTTGAGATGCTCCTATGATGTTGTTTAGCTTTCATATTTAGTACGTTGTACTAACGCATAATGCCTACATTCTAACTCAATATAGGGTTGGAGGCTTGAGTTGCTTTGGAGGTTAGAGTTTCAAGGATTATAGAAGAAGTGAAGAATTGGTGAGTCCTCATAGCTTCGAGGACAACAACCACATTTCATTTATGTCTTTATTTTCATGTTTTAGACTTTGTATAGGTTGTGTCCCAATGAATTTTATTCAAGATATATTAGAAGGTTTTTAGACAAAGATGTTAGAAAAGACTTCCGCTTTTACGAAATGATTTTGGGTATTACGATTTAAAGAAAGTTTAAAATTTTCCCGTATTCTCTATTATCTTATGTTATTAATATGCTAAGGGCTTGTATGTGATCCCTTCAGGGTCAAGTACGCCATGTTACGACTAGTGGGTGCTCTCGGGTCGTAACATACAATATCCCCAACTTGGGAACATTCGTCCTCGAATGACACTTTAAATACTCTATAAATTCTAAACTGTAACTTAGCAGCCCATTATGCATGTACCACATCTAATGCACATTATCAAAGAAGAAACTTCAATTCCAAGCTAAACACATACAATGCAACACAAGGGAGTAGGAACTACTTCTACCAACCCAAAATGCATCAAATCCTATATCTACTCATTTTCAAGGAGGAATTAACATCTCCTAGCTAAAACATGCTCATCACACACTCATGGAGCCTAAAATGCAGTCTTATTCAAATGAATTACAACATGAGGAAACAATGCATAAACGTTATTTCTAACAAGACCTAAGATTTCATGAACATGCATCACATAAGAAGATCATGGAAACATACTATTCACACATGACCTCACATAAAAGTAAATCAAGAGGAACTTATCATCTCAAGCTTGACTGAGAGTAGAAGAAAAAGATGAGGACATCGGAACATCTCATTGGCCCTTGGCCTCCGAAGTAGCACTCCTAACCATATTCCTTACTAAAGAACACTCCTTACCAATCTATGGAACAACATCCTTGTTCTTCTATTTCTTGATTTGCTGGTCCAAGACCTCTACTGGTACTTCTAAATTAGAAAGGTTCTAACTAAGCAACTAAAGCTCACAAGCAAACCTTACTAACCCCACTTAAGATCTCACATGAGCCTAACAAATCGGGACTAAACTTCTCATACTCACCACACCTCTCAAGCAGAACATTTCTAGGAACTCTAATTCATGGACATCACTTAGATTTCACACCACCACACAAAGTGATCATAAAACATGATGAATTACACTTCTACCCTTCTTAGAGGAGTCTATTCACTCAACCAATCTAGGAATTACTCAAACATCCTATTCAACCAATCTATCAACATACCTCAAACCTCATCATAGCTAAGTCGGGTTCTACCAACAACTAGATATAACCACAAAATAACCTTACTAGATAGGTACACTATCCCCCACTTGAGAGTAAGCCTATAAAAACTTTTCTAAACATCATGCATAGTATAAACAACTTCAAAGTCTATCATCTCAACTCTCACCAAGTCACATAGCCATAATTGGCATCTCAAACAACCTTTCTCCCTCACTTCTTATAACATTAACCCTCATAATAGTCACATCCTAAAGACCATCGGATAAGGGATAAGAGAGAGAGCTTATAGATATATGGCACGACTTGGAGAATGAAAAAGTGAGATTTTTCCTAAGCATCCAATAGCCTCTTACTCATACAATGTGTCACGACTCACACCCATGAATAAGACTTAACTTAGACTTGGTTTGAGACATCCTAAAATTTATCCCAAAACCTTAGGCTCTGATACCAAGTTTGTCACGACCTAGAGGTACCCCCTAGACATAACAAGGCGTACTCGACCCCGAAGGGGTCTAATACAAGCCCTTTGAATCATAACATAGGTAATAGAGTTGAAAATATGGAACAATTTAATTTTTTTTACAATCGAAGTCATATTTCATAAAAGCAACAAGCGGAAGTCTTTCTATACTCTTTGTCTCAAACCATCTAATACAACTTTTAGAATAAACTCTTGGGACACAGCCCACAAAATAGTCTAAGAACATAAATAAATGACATAAAGGTAAATTGGATGTTATCCTCGAAGCTATGAGGACTCACTAAGATCTGCAACTCATCTACATCCTTGAAACCTAGCCTCCAAAGCAACTCAAGCCTCCAACCCTACATTTGGTTAGAATGTAGGCAATATGCGTTAGTACAAAATGTACCAAGTATGAAAGTTAGCACAACATCATAAGAGCATCTCAAATGGTTAGTCAACATTAGACATAAGCTTAAGAGATAATAACATAGTCATGGCATAAAAATTATAGTAATAAAATGGTCTCCAACATAAGCATCATATAAACATAAATCAACATTAGACATAGTTAATGAAAATAATTGACCCATGGTCATCCATACCATAATAGAACCATTCTCAAGTAACCTCAAAAGTATGCAAGTGCAAAGGAAGAATAGCATCCCATAATACCACCCAAGCCAAGTATCCATTTTTACCTTTTTAGTCATCTTAATCATAGTCTATGTGCATGGTTAAGTAATAAGTCTTTCTACCATAAGGGAACCATACTTCTAAGGAACCTCAAGACACACTTGTTCAATGCATGAAAGGCATCTCATACTACCCTTCACACTAAGCATAGCCTTGAAATCATCTTAGTCATATTCACCCTCCTTTTGGTCTTACTATAAGCTATCTTCATATAGACAAGGGAACTACCACCTTAGTCAATCATATCTTGGAAGGTAATTATGGCAACAACCCAAGCTAAGTCATACTACATAAGAGAAGCCTTCACAAGTAGCCCCAAGTCATACTTGTGCCTTGTGTAGGTAGCATCCCATACTACTACCCACACTAAGTACTTCTTTAGACTGCCATGAATGTTTACTAGTTTGGGACGAATCCCTCTTGTCTATTTACCTCTATTCATAAAAAGTACTTCTCTATTTAGTACTAGGAAAGTCATCACACATGAATGAGCACAAGACATCAATTCAAGGCTACCAAGGAATAGCACCCTACTAGGCTAAACTAATATAATAATCCAACTAACATGACCTTACTATGCTAAGTCAAGCTACCACGGATACCTATTATCATACTAGTCCAAGATATCCGAGGAATAACCCTCAAATATGCTAGTCGATGCTATCATCTTACTAACACAACTAGGTTGAGCTAAGCTAACTACCTTGGAAGACACATTAACATGCAAGTCCAAGCTAATCTAGGAAAGGTACAAGTTTCCTATCCTAGCTAACATGAAATAGTCCTAAACCAACTAAGTCATGCTACCCTTACATGTGTACTAGATTACAAATGCAAGCTATCCATACGGGAGTATGATTCTCAACCATAAGCTATCCTTAGGAGAGTATGAGTCCTCAATCCCAAGCTACCATGACTAACCTAACTCAAGTTATCCTTGAAATGCATCTTACAATGCAAGTCAAGCTACACTTAGGAGAGTATAGATCCTCAATCCTAAGCAACCCTTAGGAGAGTAGAAGTCCTCTATCCCAAAGGTACAATGAAATGGTCTTGGCAAAACCAAGTAAAGCTACCATGAATGCATCCTAACAATGCTAGTTCAAGCTACCCATAGGAGGGTATATATCCTAAATCCTAGGCTACCATGGTTACTACTAACTCATGCTACCATGACATGCATTATACATTGCTACGTCAAGCTATCCCTTAGGAGAGTGTAGATCCTACATCCCAAGCTATCAACGTTGGTCTGATACTACTAAGCCAAGCTATACATGAAGGAAACACAAGTCTCAACTTCAAGCTATCCTATCTTGGTTTTGTCTTGCCAAGTCAAGCTACACATGAAGGGATCATATATCACAACTTCAATCTATTCTACTCTAACATGCATTGATTCATTTTAGGTCCTTAAGTCAACCTAGAATCCTTCTATGTGAGAGAGCTTGATTCTCCTAGCTTGGTCATGTGTAATTGTATAAGAGAAAGAGAATACTCAATCAAGATCACCTCATATTGAATTTACTCCCAAATACTTAATAATGATGGCTACAAGACCTACTTTCAATCTTAACTTCATTCTATCATGATCCATGTCTAAATTACAAGCTATTCAATCACATTGTTCATTAGAAGGTGATTCTAGTCATACTTGATTCATAAAGGTTCAATTCTAACTTTACAAGTCAAGATTCTTCCTATTCAATCAAGTCTATTTAAATTCATGATTAGATTATCCTAACTATGATCAATTAGTATTCAAGACATTGAAATAGGAAGATCACTTTAGAACCTTCAATTTTACCTCTAATGGCATAAACCCACAAAGATCACATTCAATAATTTAGATTAGGGTTCATCATATAAATCACATGAAGTCACCATAATATAACTAAAAAAATATAAATCAATCATAATTGGATGTTATCCACTAGATTGGAATCACATCCAAACCCTACCCATAATGCAATAACAACCCTGGCTAGAATTTGGTTTTTGTGTTCACAATTGATGGGAAACTATGGAGGATATATGGATGGAAGAACCCATGGATGATTAAGATTCACATACCATTGATCAAATCCCTAAACTAAGCTTGAATCCATGGAGAAAACTGGACCTAGTTGCTGCCCCAACTTCTTCTTCTTCCTTGCTTCTAGAGAGAGAACTTGTTGAGAGTAATTTGGGGGTTCTAAGATAAATGAGCTAATGAATTAGTTTTAGGGTCTTATTAGGTATTTATATGTGGTTATTCAACTACTTAACCGACCCCCTAAACCCTTAATTAATTAACTAACTTAATTCCTAATCACCAACTTAAAACTAAAAAGCTGGAAATTGGCAGCATCTACGAGACCCCCATCCATGGACCGTGGATGGATCTATTGGACGTGGTTTGGTCTCTTGGTTTTGGTCAGAGACCCATATTTTTCAGGCCAAATCAGGCCTGACCTACGCCCATGACCTACGGAGCGTAGGTTGGTTTAAGGGGCGTCAATAGGGGTCGTGGATCAAGTTGTTTTGACAGCTTTTTGTGCAGTGTTGGAGTCCTCCTCAAGGACCCCTTGGGTGGTCCTTGGGGAGTCGTACCCAGAAGTTTAACCCCTAAACATGTAATTCTAAGTATGGGAACCATTTATCTTGATTTTAACCCTCATACGACACTTCAAAACTCCACTACAAGACTCTACAACACACTAGTTCAACTCATTAGTTTCTGGGGTGCTACAATTATGCTTCTATTAATTGTAGAACCCGTACAGTCAAGTTTTAAGTTCCCAAATGAGCCTATCTTAGAATGGAAGGAGAAAGTCTTACGCCTAGAAGTGAGTTGTTATTTATATGAAGGTTTGGAGGAGGATGACTAAAGGTTACTTTTACCACCTAGTTAGGGGTGAGGGAAGTAGATTTTTGGTGTAGACCAACTTCAAGGGGCTACTTATTTCTTTAAGATTGATCTTCGATTGGGTTATCACCAATTGAGACTGAGAGGGGATGATTTTTCAAAGACGGCTTTTAGAACCCGGTATGGTCATTATGAAACTTTTAATATTTAGTTTGGGTCAACTAATTCTCCGGCAGAATTTATGGATATGATGAATAGAATGTTTAGACAAAACCTTTATATGTTTGTTATTGTGTGCATTGATGACATTTTGATCTATTCAAGGAGTGAGAATGATCATATTGACCATTTGAGGATTGTGTTGCAAGTTCTTAAGGACCAACAACTTTCTGGAAAGTTTAGCAAGTGTGGATTTTGGTTAAGATTCATAGATTTCCTTGGTCATATTGTGTCTAATAAGGGTATTGAGGTAGATTCTAAGAAGACGGACATGGTCAAGAGTTGGCCAAGACGTCTAACTCCTTCGGACATTAGAATCTTCTTGGGTTTGGCCGATTATTAAAGAAAGTTTGTTGAGGTGTTTTCTTCCATTGCCTCTCCGTTGACGGCTTCGACCCAAAAGAAGGCTTATTTTATTTGGTCAAAAGTTTGTGAGAAAAGTTCCCATAAGTCAAAATATAGACTTATTGCGCTCCGGTGTTGACTTTTTTGGAAGGTACGGATGGTTTTGTGGTGTATGTGATACCTATAGAGTTGGGTTGGGACATTTGATTATGCAAAATGGTAAAGGTAATGTGGTAGCGGATGTTCTTAGTAGGTTGTCTATGGGTAGTTGATATGCCGTGACTTTACGGTATTTTTAATACATTTCACTTAAGAGTTGTGTGTGTCTAGGGCCATTTTGTATTGGTTTTTATGTATTTTTATCATGTTTGCAGGAAATATGTTCCGATGTGGAAACTGAGAGACACAGTTGAAGGATGTGTAGAAAAGGGCATCTACAGAGGTGATCCACAGACCGTAGGTCCATTCACGCTCCGTAGATAGGAAGGCAAGGCATTTAAGGAGATCAGGGAATTCTTGAACAAGTGCGGAACCACGGTCGCAATCGATGGACCGTAGATTGATCTACAGACCATACTGTTGCTCCATCAAATGATTCAGAGAAGGGGTTCCAGTACCTGATTTTAAATATTCTAAGTGTGGAGTACAGAGGAGGATCTACGAACCGTGAATCAAACCACGGTCCGTACTATTGATCCGTCGTTTGCATCAGAGATGATGATTTTTTGGAAGCTGAAAATTTGCCTAAGTCATGTGTCACGGAAGGGACCTATGGACCGTAGGTCAATCCAAGGTCCGTAGGTCAGTGTCGTAGACCGAAGACGCATCCTGAAACATTATTTCCTTATTTCGTTTCCTTTTTGGTTAGGACTTATTTTTCTATATATAGGGCATGTAAACCTCGATTTTAGGGGTGATACTTCATTATTTTAGTTCTAGTTTGTGGTTTTGGAGATTAACTTGAAACTTTAGCAATTCTTAATTTCCTAAGCACGTTTTGACGATTTTGACTTTGAAATTCAAGTTGAGATTCTGGGTTTATTCTAATCTATTACATAAGTTCAATATTTCATATTCTAATATTATGAATTGTGTTCTTGCTATTATGGGTAACTAATTCCACAACTAGGGTTGTGGGAACCATGAGTGATTAACGAAGTATGAATAGTAATTAAGTAATTCTTGAATAGTGTTGTTGCATGCATTGATAATTCTTTCGCTTAGAAATCATTTTAACAACTGCACGCGTTAGAATTCTCCTTGTTACTACTTGCCGGACCATAGAGGTAATTAACAAGGAAAGAATTATCAACATAAATTTAGTGTGATACTATCTAATAGTCTAATGTCGATTGGTGCAAGGGTGAAAACTAAGCCATACATCGATGTGATGTCTAATATGAGGTAAAGGTAAGGTTTAGTAAATTATACACACGTAGCTGGACTAAGGTACAGGGTGAAATTCGTTATATGTCGGACCAAGGA
The DNA here is from genome assembly GCA_029582685.1 of Solanum piurae. NCBI lineage: Eukaryota > Viridiplantae > Streptophyta > Magnoliopsida > Solanales > Solanaceae > Solanum > Solanum piurae. Next base: position 17,821 of record JAJOOO010004273.1, on the reverse strand, counting down.
TATAGGGATACCTAACTTACCACTTTGCATGTAATACATTAGGAAATGATTGCTATTACTAGGATTACAGAGTTATGAGCTTATGGGAAACACATACGCCCTAGTTTCTTTCTCATCTTGATAACAACCAAATTTTAAATTTTTTTCACTAATTGATTACATAATTTCTAGAATTTGTTACACAAATCCCCCCCTTTAATTACTTATTTTTGAAAATATATTGACTAAACGAATGTAATCGTTAGTTAATCTTAAATATAAACCATATTCCTCGTGGGATCAATCCCAACCTATAAGTTGGGTTCTTTACTTGATAAAGATCACTTATACCTCTTTAGGGAGGTGTAATTTGAGCGTATTAAATTTTGGTGCCTCTGCCGGGGAATTTGCCTTTTAGATTAAATTTAACTACATTATTGAACTTTAGTCAAATATTTCCTTATTTTACTTTTTCTTTTGTTTTTGTTTCTCTCAGGTTCCTACTCTAGTGTATGTCAAGTACACGGAGCCAAGGTGAACCACTTACTCCTTACGATCCAAAACTGAATAGAACTTTGCAGATAATGAATTATCAAGGAATTCCAGTTAATCATATTGGAGGAGAGTTAGGTGATGGTGTTGGGTTGCAGCCTCCAAGGGTTGGTGATGAGAATAATTAGGTTCAAGTTGAGAATTTACTGAGAGATGCAGTGAGGGTACAGGATCCACCAGGACCAAGACTGCGTGATAACTATAGGGTCAACTTTAATGCTGCTGAATTTGACGGACCTCTTGTCCTACCTCCTCTACCTCCGGGGCATACATTTGTGGTGACTAGAAGTTTGATGCAGATGCTTACTGCGAGGACCTTGTTTGTGGGTTTAGCATCGAAGGATCCACATGCGCACGTAACCAAGCTAAGGAGTGTTTGCAAAAGTTGTGTGGGTCGACCGGACTTGGACATGGATGTCATTGGATTGTGAGTATTCCCTCTATTATTGACCGGCGATGCTGCTGTGTGGTTTAATGAGCTTTCTTATAACTCAATCTATACATGGGACCAATTGACTGATGTGTTCCTAGCAAGATTTTTTCCAGTGTCTAAGAAGCTGAACCACAAAGTTAAACTCAATAATTTTGTAGCACTACCTGGAGAGTCTGTGAGTAGTTCTTGGGACAGGTTCACTACTTTCATAAGTGGTGTTCCGAATCGCAATATTGATGATGAGTCGCTAAAGGAGTATTTCTACTGAGGTCAGGATGACAACAGTAAGGCAGTGCTTGATACTATCGCTGGAGGTTCATATGGTTAGTGCACTTTCAAGCAAATTGCGGAGAAATGGAGAAGATCTCTTGAAATAATAAAGCTTGGAGCACTAGAAGGTCAGAATCTGGGAGGAACATATTTGTCGTTCAAGCTACAAACAATCAGTATGCAGATGTCATTCAGGAGGAGATGGCTCAGATGATGACCGAACTAGGATTGGTATTGAAGCATGTGAGCGGAGAAGGTAAATGTTGTGAATTATTTGACTAGGAATCCACCACCGGTTGAGGAGTGTTACTATGAAGAGGATACTTATGCGGTGAATGATCAGACGGGGGGTTTTCGACCAAACGCCCAAGGTTCCAATACGGATAATTGGTGCCAAGGTTAATGAAACCAAGGTCGGAACTATGGCAACTTTAACCGAGAGGGTTAATATGTCCGGGATGGGAACTTCAATCGCGACTACAACTACAACCAAAACAACTATATCAACAGAAAGGATCGGGTTGGACCTTATGTTCCTCTTTAAAATTGGGAATCTGTTCCTAGGGAAGCTGGAAGTAATATGTCACGTATTGAGGATATGATGCAGAAGATGATAAGGAGGTTTCATGCAACTGATCAGAATGTGAAGGAGATGAGAAATGACTTGTCTGGTATTGGTCAAAATGTTGATGCCCATGCAGTTGAGCAGTAGATGACTCAGTTGTCAACTATAGTCAATCCATGTCAACATGGCACTCTTCCTAGCAACACCATCCAGAATCCAAAGAATGATGGGCATTGTATGGTAGTCACTACTTGAGGGGGTAAGCAAACCATTGATCCACATATGTCGTCTGGGGTAGAAATTGAGAATAGTAAAGATGATGATGTGGTCGAAGTAAGTGGAGAGTTCTAGAATGAGACAGAGAAAGAAGCGGAGGTAACTCAAAAAGTCATCCCCATACCTAGACCTCCACCTCCCTTCCCGCAGATGTTAGTGAAGAAGACTGAAGAAGGCAAATACCGCAGGTTTATTAGCATGTTGAAGCAGATCTCCATCAATGTTCCGTTGATAGAAGCTTTGGATTAAATGCCTGGGTATGAAAAATTTATGAAAGATATGGTGATAAAGAAGAGGGCAGTGAGCTTCGAAGATGATGACATATTGCAACATTGTAGTGTTATTGCTACAAGATCCCTTGTGCAGAAAAATGAGAATCATGGCGCCTTCACTATTCCATGTACAATTGGGTTTTTGCATTTTACTAAGGCGTTATGTGATCTTAGTGCTAGCATTAATCTAATGCCACTGTCTATTTACAAGAAGTTGGGTCTAGGAGATCCAAAACCGATTGCAATGAGGTTGCTCATGGTCGATAGAACTATGAAGAGGCCCATTGGTGTGCTCCATGATGTACTAGTGAAAGTGGAGTCGTTCATCTTTCCAGCGGATTTTGTGATTCTTGATTGTGAGGTCGATTTTAAGGTCCCCATCATTCTTGGGAGACCATTCCTTGCCACTGGTTGCACCTTAGTTGATATGGAAAAGGGGCAGATATAGTTCAGATTGAACAATGAAGAGGCAACTTTCAATATATGTAGGTCTATGAAGCAGAGTAGTAAGCTCCAATTGGTATCTACAATAACATATAGGGTTGAGAGTGGGTCTGAGGTGCAGATTAAATAGAGACTAGGGGTTGAGGCACTAGCTGCGGTTATGATGAACTTTGAGAGTGATGGTATTGAAGAGTATGATGAGTTGGTCGCCGCACTTGATAGATGTGAATATCGGTCGAAACCAAAGAAGCTATAGTTAGATATAAAAAATCGTGAGTCCCCACCCGCAAGACCGTCTATTTAGGAGGCACCAAAATTGGAGCTTAAGTCTCTACCATCACATTTGCGGTACGTATTCTTGGGAAAAGATGATACTTTACCGGTTATCATTGCGGCAGATTTGAGTAGGCAATAAGTAGAGTGTTTGGTTTCTGTGTTAAAGAGGTTTAAGCAAGCTATTGGGTGGACTATTGCGGACATTATTGGGTGGACTATTGCGGACATTATTGGGATCCCTCTTGGTATCTGTTCTCATAAAATCCAACTCATGCCAGATCACAAGCCTAGTACTGAGCATCATAGAAGATTAAATCCGCCTATGCAAGAGGTATTTAAAAAGAAGATCATCAAATGGTTGGATGCCGGAGTTATCTATCCAATGCAGATAGTAGTTGGGTGTGTCAGGTGCAATATGTTCCCAAGAAAGGTGGGATTACTGTGGTTCCTAATGACAGAAATGAGCTTGTTCTGATGCGGCTCGTGAATGGATGGAGATTTTGTATGGACTACTGAAAACTAAATGCTTGGACAGAAAAGGACCACTTTCATATGCCGTTCATGGATCAGATATTGGACCAACTTTTGGGTTAGGGTTGGTATTGTTTTCTTGAAGGTTATTCAGGTTACAATCAGATTTCTATAGCTCTGAAAGACCAAGAGAAGACCACCTTCACTTGCCCTTATGGGACTTTCGCCTTCAAATGAATGCCATTTGGGTTGTGTAATGCTCCCGCCACCTTCTAGCGTTGTATGATGTCTATATTCTCTGATATGGTGGAGGACACTATTGATGTGTTCATGGATAATTTCTCTGTCGTAGGTGACTCTTTTGAGCGTTGCTTGAATCATTTGGTCGAGGTACTTAAAAGGTGTGAAGAGTGCAATCTTGTGCTGAATTGTGAAAAATGCCACTTTATGGTGAAAGAAGGGATATTTCTGGGTCATCGGATTTCTGAGAAGGGAATTGAGGTTGATAGAGCTAAAGTCGAGGTAATAGAAAATCTTTCACCACCTATCTTTGTAAAAGGTGTTAGAAGTTTTCTTGGGCATGCAGCCTTCTATAGGAGGTTCATCAAGGACTTCTCTAAAATTGCACATCCATTGTGCAAACTACTCAAAAAGGAGTATAAGTTTGATTTTGATGATGCATGTCTCAGAGCATTTGGAGAGTTGAAGTAGAAATTAGTTACTGCAGCTATCATTATTTCACCGGATTGGTGACAACCATTTAAGGTAATGTGTGATGCAAGTGGAGTAGTGCTTGGTGTAGTATTAGGACAAAGAATAGAGAAAATTCTCCATCCTATTTACTATGCTAGCAAAGCTCTAAATGTGGCCCAGAAGAATTATACTGTAACTGAGCAAGAGCTTCTTGCGGTGGTTTTCGCATTCAAAAAATTTCAATCCTACTTGCTTGGTATTAAGGTCATCGTGCATATTGACCATTCTGCATTGAAGTATTTGATGACGAAGAAGGATGCAAAACCGAGGTTGATTAGATGGGTATTGTTGCTGCAATAGTTTGATTTTGTGGTAAAAGATAGAAAAGGGACTGAAAATCAAGTTGCCAATAACTTGTCCAGATTAGAGGAAGAGGCTATGCTAAAGCTTGGTGATAGGGTTAAAATTAATGATGCTTTTCCAGATGAACAGTATTGGCTGCTTCTCATGATCTGATTACTTGGTTTGCAGTCTTTGATAATTATTTGGCAAGCGATTTGCTACCCCCGGATTTGTCTTTTTACCAAAGGAAAAAGTTTATCCATGATGTGAAGAAATTCTTTTGGGATGAGCCTTACTTGTATCAGAGTTGTGCTGATGGGATTATTCGTCTCTATGTGCCCGAGGTTGAGATGTTGAGTGTACTTGAGGCGTGCCATTCATCTCTTGTTGGTGGGTATCATAGTGGTATTCGGATTGTGCATAAGATTTTGCAGTGTGGGTACTACTGGCCTACCATCCACAAAGATGCTCATGATTTCGCCAAGTCTTGTGATCGTTGCCAAAGAGAAGGAGGGATTTCAAAGAGGTAGAGCTAGAGCATAAAACTATGTGGGCGATGAAGAAGCTAAAATTGGAGTGGAGCGCCGCATCTAATCAAAGAATGAATGACTTGAATATGCTTGATGAGTTTCGCCTAAAAGCTTATGAAAGTTCAGCCTTGTACAAAGAGAAGATGAAGAGGTATCATGATCAAATAATTGAAAAGCGAGAATTTGTTGTGGGTGATCTTGTGCTTCTATTCAACTCTAGGTTGCGCTTGTTTTCGGGCAAACTCAAGTCCAAATGGACCGGGCAATTTTTTCTCACAAAAGTGATCCCCCATGGAGCGATTGAGCTTGAGAACAATGAAAGAACAAGGTTCATGGTAAACGGGTAAAGGATCACGATCTATCTGGGAAACGCGGAAAGTGTGCAAGAAGTTGTTGAGGCCTACCTCTTGTTGAAGTCTGAGTAATCAAGAGGCCTGCATCGTGCCGCGACGTTAAATCAAGCGCTGCTTAGGAGGCAATCCAAGATGTAAAATCTAGCCAACAATAGGTTCTTGTTTTCCGTTAAGTAGTTTTATTTGTTTAGTTGCTTCTCTGTACTCATTTAGATAGTTGTTTTATTTTTCTTTTAGTGTTGGCTAGACATAGCATAGAGTCCGTGTCTAAAGAGTGTCCAGAAAATGTTAAAAGAAAGGCCTAATTGGTGCTACATGTGCAGGGACAAAAAGCAAAATCTGCAGAAAAAGGTCTGGTGCAGAGGTCTACGGACCCCATCGACGGTCCGTGGTTCATTCCACGGACCGTGACTGCTGTCCGTAGATCTCAGGTAAGGCTCCTGAATTTTCTAAGTCTAAGTGTGATCTACGATCCTAACCTATGGACCGTAGAGCGACCCACGCACCATAGATGGGGTCTCGTGGGTCAAAACCCTAGTTCTGCCTGACCCGACCCGGACCCCTCCTATAAAAAGTCCCACAATTTCAAATCATTCCACGTCCCTCCTTTAATCCCAAACCGTTTCTAAACCTCCTAATCCCTTAAATCATTCCATAACTCCCCAATTAATCTTCCCTTTCATTTCCCCACTGATGAGGCCCAAGCAAAGAAGCGAGAGCACCAGCGAACTGAACAGGCTCGAAAAGCCTCTATTACAGATAAGGATTTGCGCCAGCAAAAGGCTCGTGAGAGTGCGTGTGGGCCTTTGAGTTTTGTGCCCGTTGTCGAAGTTCCGACTGTTGAGAGGGATGATGTAAGCACCACTGATGGTGCAGTGAGAGTGATTAAGAGCACTACTGAGGGTGCTAGGCTAGATGATGTAGGCACTACTGAGGGTGACCCAAGTGTTATTTTAGCGGGCTCCAAGAAACCGGACCCACCCGCTTGTGGATAGTTTGTCGGCGCTATGTACCACAGGTTTCCTTCACCCAATCCATTATTTTTTACTATTTTTTTGTGCATTGGGGACAATTACACCTATTTTTTGTTGGGGGTGGGGTAAATGGATTGTGAATGATAGGGTGAAGTCTGAGTAACCCAACTCATAATCCTCTCTTGAGGTTTTCTTCCCTATGTTCTTTTCTCCCAAGAGACTGCTTAATTTCTGTTGAACCGGCATGTGTTAGGATTGTATGTGTAGAAGCATGAGAAAGAATGAAGCATGATGGCTAAGTTATTTGAAAAAAAAATGACACCCATCCAAAATTTGTGATATGTGCTAAAATAAGTAGTCTAGAATGAGTTGAATGTGTTGGGTCTGAGTATGACATGATAATGAACCAACTTGATGGCATGACTTAAGCTAAAACTTGAAATCTGATAATGAAACTATGTGCCAAGAGTCTGTGAGAATAGTTGATTGTTCAAATAGTTTTTGTGCCAATCTTGAACTTTCCTGGTTAGTCCTGCTAAGACAATCTACTCTAGTGACTAGGAAGTGATCATAGGCCCTTGTTTTGATAAGTCCACAAATTGGCTAAAAAGAATCCAACCAAATGAAATAAATGCTCCCTTTCATCCAAATGCTTTGAGCCTAAATAAGACCATTTCTTTCTCACCCCCTAAATCACCTTCCCAGAATCTGTTGTATTGACCCCGGTCCCTCCTTGGACATACGCACCTCGACTTATGCGAAAAGCCTAAGTTGAGGGTGGCTAATGCAAAAACTGACCTTAATATTAACCCTGATCCGACATCGGGTATTGTGCACCTCAACCAATGGATTTGAGGGTGGCTATGAAATAGGAAATCGAAAGAAAAATGGATATGAAAAGAGTTTGGTGTTGAAAATGAGAAAAAGGAAAAGAGAGGAGAGAATGTGACTTTGTGCAAAAGAAGGTGAACAAAAGTGTTGAAAGCGAAAGAAAAGAATAAACTCAAAAAAAAGAAAAATATAAAATATATAAAGAACAACAAAGTCTAAAGTCACATCCATGGTTGAAGAGAATCAAGGGAAAGAAGGTAAAACAATAGGATGTTAAGAATAGGGAAAAAAGAGGTAGAAAGCCTAATGTAATGTAAAGGAGAAGAAAGTCACTAAAGAGTACCCAAATGTACCACACCTGACCCTGAGCCTACGTTACAAGCCAAGAAAGTCCTATAGTGATCCTAGAAACTAGTTTGGAGAGTCTAAGCAGTGAAAATAAGGGCAAGTCTATGGTATTGAGCACTAACTGTACTTGAAGTTACTTCTGAGTGTGAGTGTTGAATGAATCCTTGTACTCAATATCATATTCATTGTGTGAAAAACGGATTTTTTTTAAAGTAAGGGCACTAGTTACATTGTCGGAAAGTTGGCACCTTGGTGATAGTAAAGCAGTGGAAGTTGTGTGTTGATTGGTCGATCTTTGTCATGTTTTGATCCACATGAGTTAGCTTGTTGAGTCTAAGAGAAAATATTTGCACTCCAAAAGAGAGTCGGGATAGAGAGCCATGTGATTGCTTGTGGTTGAATGCTTGCTTCTATACAAGTGTCGTTTAGAGTCTTAGTGTGTCGCTTAAGGACAAACAATGAATTTAAGTTGAGGGTGTTGATATTCCGTGAGTTTATGGTATTTTTAATACATTTCACTTAAGAGTTATGTGTGTCTAGGGCCATTTTGTATTGGTTCTTATGTTATTTTATCACGTTTACAGTAAATATATTCAGACATGGAAACTGAGAGACACAACTGAAGGATGTGCGTGCATAAAAGGGAATCTACGTAGGTGATCCACGGACCATAGGTCCATTCACGCTCCGTATATGGGTGTCGTAGATGGGCAGGCAAGGCATTTAAGGAGATCAGGGAATTCTTGACCAAGTGTGGAACCACGGTTGCAATCAACGAACCATAGATTGATCTATGAACCGTATTGTTGCTCTGTCAAATGATTCAGAGAAGGGGTTCCAGTACCTGATTTTGAAGATTCTAAGTGTGGAGCTACGGAGGAGGATCTACGGACCGTGAATCAAACCACAGTCCGTGTTGTTGATCCGTCATTTGCATCAGAGATGATGATGTTTTGGAAATTGAAAATTTGCCTAAGTTCTGAGTCACGGAAGGGACCTACGAGCCATAGGTCAATCCATGGTTCGTAGGTCAGTGTCTTAGATCGAAGACGCGTCCTGAAACATTATTTCCTTATTTTCATTTCCTTTTTAGTTAGGACTTATTTTTCTATATATAGGGAATGTAAACCTCGATTTTAGGAGTGAGACTTCATTATTTTAGGTCTAGTTTGTGGCTTTGGAGATTAACTTGAAACTTTAGCAATTCTTAATTTCCTAAGCACGTTTTGACGATTTTGACTTTGAAATTCAAGTTGAGATTCTGGGTTTATTCTAATCTATTATGTAAGTTCATGATTTCGTCTGCTAATATTATGAATTGTGTTCTTGCTATTATGGGTAACTAAATCCACAACTAGTGTTGTGGGAACCATGAGTGATTAACGAAGTATGAATAGCAATTAAGCAATTCTTGAATAGTGTTGTTGCATGCATTGATAATACTTTCCCTTAGAAACCTTTTTCACGAGTGCACGCGTTAGAACTTGCCTTGTTACTACTTGCCGGACCAAGGAGGTAATTAACAAGAAAATAATTATCAACATAAATTTAGTGTGATACTATTTAATTGTCTAATGTTGATTCGTGTGAGGGTGAAAACTAAGCCATACATCGATGTGATGTTTAATATGCGGTAAAGGTAAGGGTTAGTAAATTATACAAACGTAGTCGGACCAAGGTGCGGGGTGAAATTCGCTATATGTTGGACCAAGGATATAGGGATACCTAACTTACCACTTTGCATGTAATACATTAGGAAATGATTGCTATTACTAGGATTACAGAGTTATGAGCTTATGGGAAACACATACGCCCTAGTTTCTTTCTCATGTTGATAACAACCAAAGTTTGAATCTTGTTCACTAATTGATTACATAATTTCCAGAATTTGTTACACAAATTCCCCCCTTTAATTACTTGTTTTCGGAAATATATTGACTAAACGAATATAATCGTCAGTTAAGCTTAAATCTAAACCATATTCCTCGTGGGATCGACCCCAACCTATAAGTTGGGTTCTTTACTTGATAACGATCGCTTATACCTCTTTAGGAAGGTGTAATTTGTGTGTATCAGTATTATGGCTCATATAAGTGAAGAAAAGAAAGAGTTGGTTCGAGATATTCATAGGTTGGTCCGAGAGGGTGTTCAATTAGTGGACTCCACCAAGGGTGGTGTTTGGTTCACAATGGGTCTGAATCGTCTTATGTGATGAGTGTGAAAGCTAAGCAAGTGCTTGATCCAATTATGGTTGACTTGGAGAGAAGTGGTTCTTAAGGAATTAGTTGAGGCTTTCTCCCAAAGGGTAAATGGTGTGCTTAGATAGCAACGTTGTGGAGTGTCCCTAGTTTTCATGATTTGATCCACTTAGAAATTTCACATATGAAGGGTGTTATGAAATTTGTAAGGAAGGGGAGCTTAGTCCCCGGTATGTAGGCCCATACCAAATTTTGAAACGTGTTGGTAAGGTTGCCTTTGAGTTAGATTTGCTAAGTGAGTTGGCTTCAGTGCATCCGGTGCTTCATGTCTCTATGCTTATGAAGTGTGTTGGAGATCCAGCATCCATAATCCCCTTAGAAGGGTTGGGGGTTTGATGATTTTTTTCTTATGAGGAAGTTCCGGTTGATACTTTGGGCCGGCAAGTTAAGAATTTGAAAAACATAAAGAAGTTATTTCCAAGAAAGTGTAGTGGAGGAATCATTTAGTTGAGGGTGCTACTTGAGAGGCCGAGGCCGATATGATGTCTCGTTATCCTCACCATCACGACCACCACCACAGACAGTGGTGAGGACCACGGCTCACGGTGTGGCCTGTGGTGGCTAAGGCATTAGTTACCCTTGAGGCTTCCCAAGTTGGCTCAACTTCAAGAGCCACTTCAACGGCCAGTGGTGAAGACCATAGATCGTGGGAAGGCCCGTGAAGATGCCTTGAACTTTTGGAGGCCAAGACTTGGTGACCTAGACACTGGACCAAGGACCACGGGCAGGACTACGGCCAGTGGTGAGGACCACAGCTCGTGGAGCCTTTCGTGAAACCTGGCACTAGGGTGCCTAATTAAGGGCTTTTTGGGAAATTCCAATTGAAGAGGGAATTAAGTGAGGTCATTTTGTCTAATATTTGTACACCTATATAAGTTATTTTAACCCTTTAAACTCACCATTCAAGTCATTATTTCCCAAGACCCAAATTAAATCCCCAAAAGCTCTCTTCTCAAATATTTATCTCTCTAGAAACTAGAAGAAGAAGCAGAAGAAGAAGGAAGTTAAAGCTAGGTTCAAGGTCAAGGGTCAACTCCTCCATTGAAGCTTAGCATTGGGCCTTGTTTTTAAGGTATGGTAGTTTTCATCCATGGAGCCCCCTCAAAATCTCCAATTTCAAAAAGATAGAAATCCCCAATAGGTAGTGTTTGATTCCAAAGTTGTGGGTGCCTTCCAAAATTGATTCTAATGGTTGAATTATGTTATTATGAGAATGAATTGATTATTTCCTATGGTTTTTATTATGTATCCCCAAGAACCCATGAATTCCCCATATTTCTCAATTGTGATCTCATAATCTAGGTCTTTGCTGATGAAAGGTGAATTTTAAGAATTTATGCCTGAAGTGATAGAATCACATGAATTATAATGATATCCATGTCTAATGCTTGAATTATAGAAGTGATAATTCAAAGTAGGTTTTGAACCTTGAAAGGGGAAAAGTATGAGATTATGCATATTTTTATGAAATCTATGTAAATGCTTTAAGGATGCTTTGAAGGTAAAGTGTCAATGATTATGATGATGTTGTGTGGGTTAAAAGGATACTATCATGAACACATAATGAACATGATGTGAAAGGTTTTCTCACATAATGAAGATTCTAAGGTTGAAAGGTTTTCTGACCTAATTAAATATAATATTTACATGTAGACATGGACGGTGAAAGATTTTGTCACGCATGATCTAATGAGCTATCCTAATGAACTAACTTGGATTGGTTGCCAAGGACATCTTTCCATGAGACATGAGTTAAGTAAGACTTAATAAGTACTCCATGGGATTTATGTTTAGCACCAAGTGGATACTGAAATGAGATGGAAGTCTTTTACGTTAGTTGAGTTTGGGCTTCCCGTGTATGTCTCATGATATGGAAACCTTCTATGTCAGTTGAGTCAAGGTTTCTAGTAGAAATCTCCATATCCTATAAACTAAGTGCCCCTGTAGGATATTTAGCTAGTGTATCCACGTAAGCTAACAAACCATTGTTCTACCTTAGACAAGTAGGACAACCCTTTTCAGTGAGGGTAACACCGGTTGATCATGTAATAGCTCACATTGTCTCATGTCAATTAAGGCTATCTCCTACAACAAGATCATGAATAATGAATTATGGTTATTCAAGAAGCTTGTTATATGAGTTCAAAGGTTTTAAAGGTGATGTTGATTTATGTTGTCCATGATTGTGATTTATGACTTCTAATCTCTTATATGATGTTTACACTCTGTGAATTGCATGCTTTGAAATGAAATGTCCCTTTTTGCATGTTTCAAGGATTTTTAGCATAGCTACCATACTTAGTGCATTTTTGTACTAACGCCTAATTTTTCCTACATTGTTTCCCAAGTGTAAGGTTCGGCACTCGAGGTGATCATTCTTGTGGCTAGAGCTTGGACTTGATTGTTTCCTCGATCTTGGTGAGTCCTTATGGTTTGAGGATGGATTTTCATATGCCTAGTTTATTTCATGTACTTTCGATTTTAGACATGTTGTATGGGCTAGGCCCTATTTCATTCACTATTGTAATAAATGGCTATGATGAGACAAAGTGTCTAGACTTCCGCTTTATTTTATGAAAAAAAAATTAAACTTGGAAATGTGTTTTACTCTTACTGTTTAATTTCTTATGTTATGAAAGCTAAGTGGCTTGTATGGAGTCCTTAGGGGGTTCTATACGCCATGTTAAATCTAGGGGGTACCCTTAGGCCATGACACAAATGAGGAAAGAACCTTATGTAGAACGCCTCAGTAAGTTCATCCTAAGTGGTGATGGAATACCTCGATAGATCAGCTAACCATTTGGTCGCTTCCCCCATCAAAGAAAAAGGGAACAACTGAAGACGGACGAACTCTTGTGAGATGTTTTTGAATGAGAATGGACCACATACGTCCACAAAGTTCTAAATATGATCATGGAGATCCTCATGAGCTAGCCCTCAGAATAATTCTTTCATTTGCAAGAGTTGCAACATCGTGCTAGACACGTGGAAACAGCATTCCCCTCAACAGGATGTAAACATATAGCACCTACGCCACCCAATTGAATTTGGTCATTGACATCATCTAGATTTCCAATGTCATCTTGGTGGGAAAGTTGGCTAACGTTACTTATGTTTACACTCATCTCGTCCTCTGTTCACAAACAGACAACAACAACACAAAACAAGGTAAGTTGATTCAACTACAACATAAAAAGATCAGAGTCTAAACTTCAATAATAGAATTCTAAACACCACTCCCCGGCAGCGGCACCATTTTTTATAAACGCTCAACTACACTTCATCCAACACTAGGTGTAGGCGATAGCAATCTAGTATAATCCCACCAAAAGAGTAGGGGTCGATCCCACAGGGAGTGATACAAGTTAGAATTCAGTTATGAAGTTGTAAACATGGTCTAATCAATTGTAGGAATAGATATTATCGAAAACATTTAGATAAATCAAAGGTCTTGACAGAGAATGTCAGATGGGGGGATAAAGTTTGTCAATTTACAACTACAACGATTAGAAAAATAGGGGAAACAATGAGTAGAGAAGAATTCTCGGGGATGTGCTCGATTATATGCTAATTTTGCTATATGGGTAATTGAAATTAACTAACAATTGTTGAATCTTAATGGGTAGGCTAGACTATAGATGCAATATCTTTCTATCGAATAACTATTACGATACAAGTGATTTCTCTCGAACCTCGACAAACATAACACTATAAGCAGCCCAATACCTCAATTTATCTAATCTGTCGAGCTAGATAGGTAGAATCGAGTTTAAGATTCACTCTCTCGAGATGAACTCACAACAACCCAATCTCTACAATCATTAATCTAAAACCATAGTTCTAAACCTCTTTCTCAAGCAAGCCTAGAATACTAAGTTAGAATTCTATTTGCAACTTCAATTCATAGATTAATACACATCTTCCAAATAAACCCACTTCAAATCAGCATTTAAATCAGTAAACAACAATACCCATATGCTAATTAAAGCAAATAATCACATGATCACACCCCAAGAATTGGTGTTTTAACCACACATCATAAAAAGGAAGAAGCGATTACCAATTATGTTATCCCTGAGCTGGGTAATGGTTCCCAAATCTCTACAGTGCTTCAAATCAACTCAATTCAAAAACCAAATTGAAAACTCCTCAAAACCAAGCCTCAAACTAAAGCTCAAATTTCTACAATCGAAACATTACTCAGAAAATGATTGGATTAAGACTGGGATAAAGACTGGATTCTTTTTCTGCTTTTTGAAATTCAATTTATAGTCTCCCAAATTTTGGTCTTCAGGACTACTAGGCGAGGTTAGTCGAGCAACACCGACCAAGTCGCCGATGCGCCAATAGCTCCATTCTATCACAGGTCTGCCTTTTCTCTTTAACCTCAAGGTTGTGTGACTTTAGGCGATCAGGATCGAGGTCACCATCCATTCGGCGGTTCGCCAACTGTCCATTTCCATCGCCAAGTAAGTTTTTCCCCATGGCTGGCACACCAAAACTTTTGGTGAGTTGAAGAGATACTCTGTAGTTCACCGAGTGGTCTTGGTGATCACCAAGAATGCCTTTCTTCAACTTCTTCAGCTTTTTTCACTCCTTTTTGCTCGGTAATGTCCTTGCATTGCTCCTTTGCTTTCATTGCTGCAAATTAACACTTACATCAGTTTAGAGCATAAATTAGGCATTGAAGACAATAACACTATCAAAACAAACCCCTAACTGAGTCGAAATCTCAAACTCATCATCCATACATCAATTTTCCCCAAAAAGGGAACTCCCACTTTTTGGCAAAGTTGTATGATTAGGACCGGAGATAGAAGGGATATTTGGTCTTGTCTTATCACGACCCAAGGTACCCCCTTGGCGTAACATTGCGTATAGGACCCCCGAGAGGCCCCATACAAGCCACTTAGAATTCATAACATAAGAAATAGAATAAAAGAGATAAAAAAGTACATTTCAAGTCCAAATCATTTTTATAAAAGTAAAGCGGAAATCTAAACACTTGTCCCAATAACCATCTAGTACATAAAAATTAAATTGGTCCTAGCCCATTCATCATGTCCAAAATTGAAAGTAAGAAAGAAAACTTAAAATAATGGAACACTATCTTCGAAGTATGAGGACTGACCAAAGCTCGAAATCTCTCAAATCAACCTTTAGCCACGAAACTAAGAACCTTAACTATCAGACGCTACATTTTGGGGAAATGTAGGCAAGATATTGAGTTAGTATAATCATGTACCAAGTATGACAGCCATGCATAAAAATATTTAAATCATGCTAAATTTGGACATTCTCATGAGCATGCAACGATCAAGCTAAAACATGATATAAGTGGTTAGAAAGCATGAATCATAAAACATGATCAATGCAGGTGAACATCATCTTAAAACATACTTATGATACTTCTTGAAGTAACCTTGGTTCATCATAACTTTACTTGTCTGTGGGAAGTAGCCTTAACCGACATATAAGACTGTGCGAGCTATCAACATGGAATCCATTGTCTTCCCCACACCGAAAAGGGGTTGTCCTACTTGCCAAGGTAAGGACCCTGAACTTGTAGCTATTGTGGATCCACTAACTAATGTCTATCTAGACAATCCTATGTTGGCACATAGTTATGGGACATAGGTAATCACCTCTTGTCCCCTCAGTACTAAGCTTAACTTCCATGAAATAGTTCTTAATCCTATTCATCTTAGCTCATGAAGGAACATGGGTAATCGCCCATTTTCCATACATCATGTGACACCCATAATCACCTCTTGTCTTTTGAATCGTATGACATGGGCAATCATCTCTTGTCTATGCCTTAGAAAGCATGGGTAATCGCCTCTTGCCTCGACATTAGCATAGCTTCTTACTTATTGGTTCATTTTAGTTGTGAAGACTTCTCAACCCTAAGAACCCTTATTATGTGAGAAATACTTTCACAATCATGCTTTCATGTGTGTATGAGAAATCCTTTCACAACAAAACAACAACAACAATAACATTATTGATACTTCACTCTCAAAGCATTCTTAAAACATTTACTTCAATTTATTAAAGACATGCATAATTCCATAATTCACCTTTCAAGGTTCAAAACCCACTTTGAATCATCAACGTCTAGAAAACATGAGTTAGACATGGGTTCATACAAATTCATCATAAATTCATATAATTCTATCAATTCATGTTTGATTTCATATAATCTTCTATCGTAATCTAAGACCCATATTATATGGTCATAACTTGGAAAACATGGGAATTACATGGGTTCATAGGAAATCATCATAAAATTATGAGATTAACTAAATTCATGCATCTTAGATCATAAATCAATCAATTAGATCAACAATTAGGAGAACCAATAACATAAAATAAAACCTTAACTCAATTGGGGAGTTCTAACTTTGAAAATAGGAGAATTGAGGAACTCCGTGGGTGAAAACTGTCATACCTCTGTAAGACCCCGGAAATTCTATGGCCTAGGTTAGAGCCTCACCTTATGAATAATGACTTAAAAATAGTTAAAATGAGGTTTCTAAACCAAATTTAATGTAATTGACTTAGTTTGGAAGAGTAAAAGTCTAAACGTCAAGAAACGCCCAAGATGTCCGGAAATTAGAGAAGAATGTGTCCTAGTGTGTCATTACGTTTTGGGCAGGTTTGGGTGTGTCGTATTATGGTTTAATCCTGTAAAAAGGTTTAATTTAGGTAAATATATGTTTATCGGGTCAAAACGTTCGAATACGACGCCCCGGGACAATCCTAAGGGGCCCCAAGGAGGACCCCAACCTTGGCCAAGGCAGCTTGCAAATTGCTCTTGGAAGGAACAAGGGCGCGTCGCGCACTTGCTCCCCCAAGGAACAAAAAGTTTGTTCGCGACGCGGTCGTGTCGCGGACTCTACTATCTCGAAATTTAATTCCAAATATATTCTGGGAACAGCTCCGTGTCGCGGACTTGTTCCGCGAAGAAAATTCAGAAATTCAGAAATCAACTTTTATTTCATTAAAGAGTCCAACTAATTAAGGGGTATTTTAGGTACTTTAGGGGACGTGTATATAATGATTTTTAAGTCAATTTACCTCACTTTTATGACTCAAACATTAAACCCCAAAGATCTAAACCTAAAGTTCCTCCTTCTCTCTACTCTCTCTCTTCCCAAGAACTCCATTAAAGAAGATTGGAGCTTCAAGAAGAAGACCAACTCTCCAAGGTTTCAACTAGGATTTTCGTGGTTAATTCATCAATAAGGTATGGTTTCTTATCACTCTTGGGATTCCTTTCCCTAAGAGGCCCCTTCAAGATGAATTTCAAAATCTCCAAATTCTAGGTTTCAATCCAAAAACGTGGGTCTTCTTTCTAAAGTAAAATTGATATTATAAACTGACTTTGATTGATGTTACTTGAACAATTATAGGTGAGTTTATGTTGTATTGGTGGTTTCTTGAAGAATTCCCCATGAGACCCATGTTCCTTCTTCTTTACCAAATTCTAACCCTAGTTTGTGTTGGATATTAATTGAAGGCTATGAAGGGAATATGTCAATTGCTTATATTGATGTTGATTATGTTATTACTTCATGAATTACCTTGTATTATGTATTGGCTATGAATTTTTGGGTAATTGAAGTATGAATGTCCCATGGAGGGCAAGAAGGTATGAAGGTTTGTTCTTCTTTGAACTCAAGTATGAAAGGTGAATTACTTAGATTGTAATGATGCTATACCTAATGTGTTGTTGTGGTGTTGATGACCTAGTTTCCTCATCCTTAACCCTCTACTTTGAATTATCTATGAAGTATGTATGTATGTTATGGTATGATTATTATATGATTGAAAGGTAGTTCTCATGATTATAATATAATGTAAAGTGAAAGGTTTACTCACTTGCTAAGTGTTTCTAAAGTGAAAGGATTGTTACTCACTTATGAACACATATGAGCTATTATGGTAAGAT
>JAJOOO010004272.1:0-26110 GCA_029582685.1 Solanum piurae | reverse complement strand
CAAAGGAAGAATCGTAAGCTCTTCTCGTTTTGTGTTTCTGGAGTTTTATAGGTTTAAATCAGACCGTTTTGGTGTTGAAAAGTTCTCTGTTATGATAATTTTTTTTATTTTTTTTTTAGCTTTGAATTTGCTGAATTTTTTTGCTTGTTTTTTCGAGTAAATTAGAGACTTTTAGTTTCTATGTGGTTGATGATGGCTAATATTTCTGTGATCAGAAGTTGATAGATGTAGCCTTCCGCCATACCTAAAGATTTGCGCTTAGGTCATATCCTTGTTTACTTCTAACCCTCGGAGAATTTCTAGGGGATGTTAAAATTAAAGTTTTGATCTTTATGCATGCTGCTTTTAATTTGGTATCTTTCTTTTAAACTGTTTTAAGTATTAACAGACTGTTTCATCAACAATCCGATTAAGGAGACCGGTTTGATTTCCCAGAAATGGAACTATGGGTTGCTAAGGGAGGGACTGGTTAGTGAAAAGGGCCTTCTAAGGATTCGAATCATCAAGGGACCGAAGTGGAATAAGGCCACTGCTGGCTCCTGGACTGGGGGTCTGGGGTGGATTTACCATATCAAATTTGTTTTCCTATTTTTCTTTAGAACTACTTCTTTAGTCAATCTCTTGGGCAAAGAAAACTAGAAACAAAAGCAGTATTTATTTGGTTTTGTTTTGTTGACAATCTTGAGCAAAGAATTTAAAACTATGACTTGTGGGTCCAAATTAACCAAGGCGTTAAGAGGGGATGATAACTATACTTAATCCCAGTTAAAGTATATGATGGGAGGAAAATCGTCAATATTACATGGTTTACAGCAAAAAAATTGGTGGCTTTTGGTTTGATTCTTTGTATAATTTTTCTTTTTCTCCCAACGCAGGTACGGTCAATCACAGCTTCCGGGAAGTGGCGCTGGTGGTGGAGGCAGTGGTGGTGGCGGCACTGGTGGAGGGGGTACTGGTGCCAGTGCTAGTACCCAAAAGTTGACAACTAATGATGCATTGTCTTATTTGAAGGAAGTTAAGGACATGTTTCAAGACCAAAGGGAGAAATATGACTTGTTCCTTGATGTTATGAAAGACTTTAAGGCTCAAAGGTTTGCTGTCTGCCCTTCCGTCTCTCATTTTCTTTTTCCCAAAACAAACAAAAAAGACGGTAATCTCCAAATCTGATTATTCATGGGGTACTTTTGCATAATGATTTTGATTTTCTCTCACAGAATTGACACTGCGGGTGTCATAGCAAGAGTTAAAGACTTGTTTAAAGGGCATCCAAATTTGATCCTTGGCTTCAATACTTTCTTACCAAAGGGCTATGAAATAACCCTCACTGATGAAGAACAGGCTCCTCCAAAGAAAACAGTTGAGTTTGAAGAAGCTATCAGCTTTGTGAACAAAATAAAGGTAATAGTGTTGGTGCTTTTAATTGTAGTCATAATAATGTCAGTTCATTTGCTAGGAAATTCGCTAATAATATGTGAGGGTTCTGATTCCTGCAGAAACGTTTCCAAAATGATGATCATGTGTACAAGTCTTTTCTAGACATTTTGAACATGTATAGAAAGGAACACAAGGGCATCACTGAGGTGTACAAGGAGGTACTACACTTCATATTTGGTGCATGAATATGATAGAATTTTTTTATATTTTAAATGTATTCGCTACTCTGTATATGAGAAGGTTGCAGGCCTTTTTGAAGACCATGCGGATTTGCTGGATGAGTTCACGAGATTCCTGCCAGATAATTCAGGTTCTGCATCAGCAACACAAACATTATTTGGCCGCCCTTCTTTCCAGCGTTATGATGAGAGGAGCTCTTCTATTCCATTGCTTCGGCAATCAAACATGGACAAGGTATTCTATAATGTATCTTGTTATCTAATTCTAGTTTCTTAGTTCTAGTTGTTCCACTGCCATATTGATGAGTCTGCCAATTATTTGTTCTAGCAACGTTTCCGTCGGGATAGAATTATCAATCCTCATGCGGAACGTGATCTTAGTGTTGAGCCCCCTGAGATGGAGGATGATAAAACAATGATGAAGTTGCATAAAGAGCAAAAGAGGCGTGCTGAAAAAGAGAACAGGGACCGCAGAGGTCGCGATCAGGATTACAGAGAACCTGATAATGAGAATAATGGAGATTTAAGCATGCACCGCATTGCTGATAAAAGGAAATCTGCTCGGAGGGTTGAAGAGTTTGGAGGAACTTACGATGATAAAGATGGTGTGAAAAGTGAGTGTATGACTAGCATTCTGATCTTTAGTATATAAAGAAGCTAATGCTTTTGTATATGATTTGTTCTTTAGCATTTTCTCCCTTTCTTTAGGTTTATGACCCCTCAGTACAGTCTGTTTTGCTGTATGATTTTCATTTATCTTAGGTTTCTATTTGAGTTTTGAAGTTCTGATTGTTGTTAGTTCATTTTTAATCACAAAAGTTCCATCTTATGCAGAAAATTCGAAAGGGTGATCCTTTAAAAAAAAATCGTGTCATTTTTTGCTTTAACTTGGCCTTGCTCCTTTATTCTGGTGGAGGGTGTTCCTAACCTGCGAGTTTCACTTTGTTGTTTCATTTTGGAGTTCTTTATATATAGTTTTTGTATCCTGCATAGTGTCATTAGATTTGATGATTGACCTTGAATTATGATTTGCTGTGATCATGCCAGATATGTATAGCCAAGAGTTCACTTTCTGTGAAAGAGTAAAGGAGAGACTACGCAGTCCAACTGATTACCAGGCATTCTTAAAGTGCCTGCATATTTATAGTACAGAAATAATTACAAGAAAGGAGTTACAAAGTTTGGTATGTCTATCTTGTACTTTTTACTCCTTTATTGCAGTGATCTTTCTTTGTTTTATCTAACAGATAGGAGACATTCAAAAATTTAATATATCATATAATGGACATTGATTAGGCACAAGCCATGCTAGTAATACAAATTGGTTCTGAGTTATCCAGCCAGGGCTGATCACTTTATCCTCGCCTTGCGGTGGAAAACTAGCTGAATGACACTACAATATTTGAAATCAATTTACTAAATGATTTGCATTTAAGCATCACAATTTGTAAGAAACGGTTATTTCAGGTTGCTGATTTACTTGGAAAATATCCTGATCTTATGGAGGGATTCAATGAATTTTTGGAGCGCTGCGAACGAATTGGTAATTCTGGTATTTTAAGTTTGTATAATTTCAATGTTACATCTGTGGGACTCTGAATTATACCTACTTTGCAGATGGATTTCTTGCAGGTGTTATGAGCAAAAGTAAGTAGCACAGCACCTGAAACTTAACCACCAAAAAAAGCAAAAGAAAGCAGAAAAAGAACAGAGAGAGAAGCAAAAATCACTTGTTTGTCTTGTTCGCCTGTTGTTTACCACAATAGTCTGATGAAGTCTTCTGTTAATAACAGAATCTTTGTGGAATGAAGGGCATACATCGAAGTCGGTGAAGGAGGAGGAGAAAGACAAAGAACAGAAGCGTGAAATTGATGGAGGTAAGGAAAAGGACCGGTACAAGGAGAAATACTGGGGAAAATCCATTCAGGAGCTTGACCTTTCAAACTGTCAGAGCTGCACTCCCAGTTATCGACTTCTTCCTGAAGATGTAAGAAATTGCTCTATCTGTCTTTCTGATAAGATCTTATGTGGAGGAATCTCTATCCATTCTGAACTATATATTAACTTGAACTTGTCAAATCTGTGTTCTGCAGTATCCGATACCTACAGCGAGCCAAAGGTCAGAGCTCGGCGCTCAAGTGTTGAATGATCACTGGGTATCTGTGACCTCAGGAAGTGAGGACTACTCATTCAAGCACATGCGTAGAAACCAGTATGAAGAAAGTCTGTTTCGATGTGAAGATGATAGGTAGGTTTCTTAACAAGTGTTAACAGGTTAAGCCTAACCCATTGCAAACCAAAGAAAATGAGAAAAGAAAAAGAAAGGGAAAGAGAGAAACCTGGGTATGATGAATATTAGAAAATAAAATAGATCCGAAGGAAACAATCAGTTTAGAAGAGTGCAGAAAATCTGGCCTTCCTATTACTTCTATGAGCTCATCTCTCATTTGTGAACTGCAATATCATGACAAATAAGAACTACCAAATGTATATGGTTCTTGAAATAGCTTATTGACTCATAAAACCTTTTGTTTTTATATTCTCTTGAGGCTTGCTTAGTGATTTTCCTCTGTATTTCATAATGATGGTTATTCCGTTAACATCAGGTTTGAGCTAGACATGTTATTGGAGTCAGTGAGTTCAACCGCTAAGCGTGCAGAAGAGTTATTGAATTCTCTTAATGACAATTCAGTTGGTGCGGATGGCCCAATCCGCATTGAAGACCACTTCACAGGTTTGGCATTTCTGATATCACCAAGATGCTCCTCTCTTTCTTTTTCAGTTCATTAACATAAAAGATATGTAGATCTGTAGCTTGCTGATACACGAAGTTCTACTTTATGCAGCATTGAATTTAAGGTGCATTGAACGGATCTATGGTGACCATGGTCTGGATGTGATGGACATTTTGCGGAAAAACCCACCTCTTACGCTGCCTGTTGTATTAACCCGCTTGAAGCAGAAACAGGAGGAGTGGACAAAGTGTCGCTCAGACTTCAACAAAGTGTGGGCTGAAATTTATTCTAAGAACCATTACAAGTCACTTGACCACCGAAGTTTCTATTTCAAGCAACAAGATTCGAAGAACCTTAGCACCAAATGTGAGTTCCGGCGTTCAGTTTGTATTTGATGATCATGGTTTTCACTGTGGATTTTCTCACAATTATTTTGATTCTCAACCTGCATTTTTCATGGTGATATGGTGATAACAAATGTTATTTCTATCAGGCTTATATTAGTGCACCATAATGTTTGTGTGCCTTCCATTATTCATTTGTTCTGTTGGTTCCAAAGCTTTCCATTCTTTTCAATTCTTACACCTTCAGGACAAGCCATCAATTCCTTCTATCCTTTACTATGTTAAATATGTTGTTTCTTTTCTATTTTTGAGATAGATGCAGCTTGAACATACTACTTTCGTCCATGCAGAAGATCTGCTGCTTTAGTTTTGTAGCTTGACTTGTAAAACCTGTTTTATTTGTCAGTTAGATGTCTTCGAACAACAAGTTGGTGAATTACTGGCACTGCAATCATCCTCTTCTAATTTTTCTAGCGACTTTACTTGATATCATCTCTAGCAACATTGCCGATACTTTCTCTCAGAAACTAGCATTATAGTTATTGAATCATTGCATGTAATAGTATTTTCTCTTACTCTTTTTTCGAGTTACTATCTAGCGTTATTCACATTTTAATTGGATATTCACTCCCTTGATACATGCTAGCCTTTAAAGCTGGACTTTAGTGTATGTTCTTTTCTTCCTTTATTTCCTATACAGATACTACTAGCATTCTGATATCCTAGCTACAGGCTTCATTTATGTCATACCGTTATTTAGAAATATAGACTGCTTGTTCTAGTGAGCTTGTCACACTTTTCAAGTATGTTCCTCCTGTTCTCTGGTCCTAGTTATTCTAGTTTCCTTGCGGTATGTTTTTTTCTATTTATTGTGTGCTACTGCTACACAGTTCTGAGTATTTGATGGTGAGATCAGTCAGTAATGTAAAGCCTAAGTATCGCATGACTGTTTAATCTTCAATGTATCAACATTGATATTTTTAGTTAAATGTTTCCTGGAGTTGTTTCTTATAGTTTCATGATTCTGATCGACAGCCTTAGTGGTGGAGATTAAAGAAATTAAGGATCAAAAGCTGAAAGAAGATGACATGATTCTTGCTATTGCTGCTGGTAGTAGACATCCAATAAGTCCTCATCTTGATTTTGAATTTTCTGATCCTGAAGTTCATGAAGACTTGTACAAATTTATCACGTATTCTTGCAAAGAGGTTTGTTCCACAGAAGAGCAGTTAAATAAAGTACTAAGGTTATGGACCACCTTTCTTGAGCCAATGTTTGGTGTCACTTATCGTCTTCATGGCTCTGAGGCTGCTGACGATGATGTCTTGTCGAAGCATCGTGGTTTGAAGAGAAATGGAACTAGCATTGGTGAAAGTGATGGAAATCCTAGTATGGATGCTAACACTACTAAGTCTAAGCAATCAAAAGTTGTCTGCAATGGAGATGCCAAGTGTTCCCCTCAACGAGTAAATTCTTCCAAGACAAGCGTCACAAATACAGATGCTCACCCCAAGGAAGATGGATTAGCGGCAGATGGTGAACACTTAATTAGTTCTGATGCAGCTGCTTCCCTCGGAGCAGATAATGTTTGTGCAAGATCAGAAAGTACTTCAGGTATATATATATTTGGACTACGTCTGATTTGTGGTGATTGATGGATGTTTCTTCACTGTCTTAATCATGCTGAATTTGTTGGACTTACTGGTGTTGTTGTTTAGTTTTGACCAAGTTTCTTAATTTACCAAACTGATTTTGCTTATCCAGGCCGCGATACACGACCCCGTAATGGTACTGCTGAGGATGGTCAAGGAGCCAAGTGTAATATTGATAACTTACCAACTTCAGAGGTGTGAAGCTCAAAACTATGTTAAGTATGATTTACGCTAATGATCACATGATTACTCAAAGGTAAATGTGTTTCTCTTCTTTGACACAGGGTGACATTTCTGGATCACTTCCCTTGGTAAATGATGGGTTTGCTGAAGGTTCTAGAATTAATGGGTATAACGCTGATTCAGTTGATCCCTCCAAAAATGAGAAAGAAGAAGGTGAGTTGTCGCCTAATGGGGACTTTGAAGAGGACAATTTTGTTGGCTTTCGAGATTGTGCCTCCCGCAACGGAAGTATGCAATATCAATCTGGGGGTGCTGAAGTTGTTGGTTGTCAGGATGCTGCTGGTGATAATGATGCAGATGCAGATGATGAGGATAGTGAAAATGTTTCTGAGGCCGGAGAAGATGTTTCAGGTAGTGAGTCTGCCGCTGATGAGTGCTCTAGGGAGGAGCACGAGGAGGAAGATGATGTAGATCATGATGAGCTTGATGGTAAAGTTGAGAGTGAAGGTGAGGTGGAGGGCACGAGTGAAGCAAACTTTATTGGAGGTGATGGCACCGTGCTTCAAATGTCTGAACGATTTTTGCTTACTTCGAAGCCTCTTGCTAAACACGTGGTTTCACCTCAATGTGGGGGTGTAAAGAATGACCTGCAGGTCTTTTATGGAAATGACGATTTCTACGTGCTTTTCAGGCTTCATCAGGTGAGGAGAGTTACTTTTAAATTGTGGTACTGCTAAATGTTAACTACCTTGAAACCTTGCTTCTTGTCTGAACCTAAAGAGGTGTAAGTTGTATTCCTTGTTTTCCCTTCTATTTTTCCAGATTTTGTATGAAAGGTTATTATCAGCAAAGCTGAATGCATCATCATCTGAATCAAAGTGGAAAACTGGAAAGGATACTGGTTCTGATCCGTATTCCAGGTGGATTGCAAGTTTGTTTTCTTTTAGTTTGATTAGGTCATCTGCTTGCTTATTTTTTAACAACAGTGGATGTGTGTGTGCAGATTCATATGTGCTCTATATAGTTTGCTAGATGGATCGGCAGATAATGCAAAGTTTGAGGATGATTGCAGATCAATCATTGGGAACCAGTCATATGTGCTATTTACTTTGGACAAATTGATATATAAACTGGTCAAGCAGGTATTTTCTCTCTAATTATTTAAACGTAATCTGGTATGATATGATTTGGTGGTTCTGACCATAACTTTGGTTTATTTATTTATTTATTCGTACTTCAGCTTCAAACTGTTTCAAGTGACGAACTGGATGGTAAGCTGCTTCAGTTATATGAATATGAAAGATCACGGAAACCTGAGAAGTATGTTGATTCAGTTTATTACGAAGATGCTCATGTCCTCCTCCATGAGGAGAACATTTACCGGTTTGATTGTGTAGGTCCCTCGCTACTTGTCTGTTTTTGCCTTTGGACCCCTCTCTTTTTCATTTACGGTACCGTGTTCAAGTACATTAATATGCTGTGTTATTATGTGATTCTTCTTGCAGACATCTTCCCCGACTCATCTGTCCATCCAGTTGATGGATGATGGAAGTGAGAAGTCTGAAGCTGTTGCAGTTTATGTAGACCCCAATTTTGCTGGTTATCTGCATAATGATTATCTTTCTGTTGAACATGGGAAGAAAGAGTCTTCCGCAGTTATGCTGAAGAGGTAATTTGATTCCTATCCAAAGATTAAGTTTGGGAATGCAGCTAGTGTTGAGCTCAACCAAAAATTCAGATATTCTTCTTGGTTTAGAGAGTGGCGAGGACACGGGTTGTATGGGATGATGTCCGCCCAGCCTTGTGTTTTTGTAGGTTAATGTATACCCTTTCAATGTGGGAACCTTTAAACTTTGTGGAAGCTACTCGTATTCCATTTTTTATATTCTACTCTTGCCTGTCTGGATTTGTTACTCAAAACAAATTTTATATTTTCCATCAGATTTTGTAAAATTGAACGTGGAACGGTTGTATTCTGAATCTTTGAATTTATGGAAAAAAATTAGAGTTGAAATTTGAGTTGGACCAACCTTAAGAAGTATAATTTTTTGACTCCTTGCATAAACAGTCACTGTAGGTTAATTAAAGCTGAAGGTACTGTTCTACTCTAGTATATGTCAGATATGGACATACCATGTAGACAGAGGTGCAGATCATGATGCTTTTTGGTGCTTACTGGAAAACCTTGGCTGACTGCCCTAGGAAAGTTTTACTTGACAGAGGAGGCAGGGAGCACACCTGCCTTTGCGCTCGAGTCTCATTTAACTGACTGATCTAATTAGAATAAGCTTCAATTCTTTGGACAGTATGGATAGAAAGAAATTATAGGTGTTCTGAGGTTGGTAATTCATCCTTGCCATTTGTGAAATTCAAATGCTCACGGAACATGTTTTTATGGTGTAATAGAGTTGTAGCTAATGATTTAGACAACCTAGTGGAATTTATAAGTCCTCAAGAAGACGACATCTCGTCTTCCCACCTTCCTTTTGTACTTTCATCACTATCTTGTTGCAATTAATGTAGGAAAAATGTAGAATAAGCATTCAATAGTTTCCATGTCTGATCTACTTTCTTAATTTCTTTTTGTGAGATCTGTGAGCAGAAACAAGAGAAAGCACACCAACCATGATGTATCTTCTGCGTTGTGCATGGTGATGGAAAATATTATACTCGTAAACGGTTTGGAGTGTAAGATGGCTTCAAGTTCATCAAAGGTACATGAATTTCTACTTTGACTTCAACTGCTGAAATTGCAAATGTTTGGTACAACTTTGTGATATTGTTAAGTGGGTTTTGCAAATCCCGAAGAATATGTACTTTTAACCTTATGTAGTGTTTGTTGTAACTAGAGCCGGCAATTTCAGCCCATATTTATAAAATCAGTCCATTTAACTCACATTTAATGAGTTGGATCACTTGTATTTTGATTGGGTAAATATGGACTTCAATATATTTTGAACCCATGAAAATATGGGTAAAATATATAATATGGATATCCATATTTTAACTATCTGAGTGAAGACAGATATTGCACCATCATATTTGACTAAAGGACAAACTCAACATACTATTCAGTTGCATGGGTCTATTCTTACAGCCAAAAAAAATGATTTTTTTAAAAAATAACTTTTTCCTATTCAGAAATATCACTGTTAGCTCAAATTATCTCACATTGACATATGGAAAATACCTGCAAAATTTTGTATGTTTAAAGAATTAATATTGAGGAATTACTATAATTGGTACAAATGCGGAAGCAAAATAACAAAAACATAAATGGGAGGGTAGAGATTCAGGAGAGCACCAATTAAGAAAACTGTAAGAACATTTGAATAATATCCTATCAATTTAAAACTTAATTGAGTCAAAACTATTGTACAATTTTAATCATTTGCTTATGAATATTCACAAGTTTACCATAATTACTAACCATTTCATGTGTTCTGTTGAATTTACATTGTTGCTTCACTATATATTTGACAGTTGTATATGTAGTTCTATAAATATTGTCAAATATAATATGTTTTCTACATGAAAGGACCGAAAACACATATTTTTATTAATTGAAAGTTAATGTGCTGCGTCATTACTCGAAATTAATATGCTCTTATCAATTTGAGTTTGTCTACTTTTTACCGTATTTATTTTGAGAAGATTTTGATTTACACATGTCCAGTTTTTATTAGATTTTTTAAACTAATATCTTGTAAATATGTTTAAGAATAGAGAAAATGGCTCACCCCCCACTATTCTACAGGGGCATCCTATTACCCCCTGAACCTTTTATTTTTGGAATTTCGTAACCCCTAACACCTTGTTTGGATGGTTGTTACGTATTGTTTCATAATGTGTCGTATTACATTACAATGTTTGGATTGATTGTATTGTTCTCCAGAATGTCACGGACCAACAACTTGAATGATAAAACCTATAAGAAAAGTAGCTCTACCGAGTAGAGCTATTATAAAAAGGTAGAGTAAAGAAGAAAATACGATTGTTAAATAATAAGTAAAGACAATATGGGAAGAAAATATTAAGGTAACGACGCGATCACATCAGTCGTTACACAAAATGAGGCTTTTCATTGTTACATAATGGTGAATTTAAACGATACAATAAAATTTAAGTAATAATGAAAACAAACATTGTATTTAAACTAACAATTCAACTGGTAAGAACCATCCCAACAAGGTGTATATGCTGACCCATCCAAGATGGTGAATACACCTCTTGCAGGTGCGTTAGAATTGAATGAAAAGACCTAAAATTGAATTAAATAGTCCATGTGTCAGTTTCCGTTTGGAGATTCTACAATTAATGCAACTTTTTTTAAAACAAATAAAGCATCCACATATTCAGTCAAATTAAATGACAGATCACGGTATCTGAGTATTTGAAACATAGAATGAAATAAAGAAGGGATGGACCTTTTGAGCTTTGAACTGAAAAATTGCTTGAAGAATGGAAACCGCAGACCGGAAAAGCCTCATCGGTGATGGAATCTCATCACTGAACAATAGATCCAAGCTCGAACAATGAGCCCCTCACCTCGACATTAACGAACCAGACAGTAAAGAACCTAACTGGATTTGGTCAAAATTTTACCCAGTCGCAGGTTGTAAATGAGGTCTGTTTTACTGCATTTAAAATGGCTTCATGGTGTTTTCATGTATGTGACAAGGATGAGAATTTTTAGGTTGAGATCCAAATTTTGTGTGTAAGATTGTGGGGAAGGAATAATAAGGAAATAAGTGGGGTTCACTGAATTGAAAATAACAAGGGAAATAAAAGTGAAGGGAGTGGGCCCAACACGTGTATACAAACATTTTTATATATCTGATTTTCTTGGTCAGGTCAGTGTTTTAAGGATTGCGAAATTTTGAATATAAAAGGTTTAGGGGGTAATAGGACTTCAGTTTAGATTAAGTGTGTAGTTGGTTAAATGGCAATAGGTTTGTGGGGTGGTGGTGGTGGTGCTTTTAGCCTTTTACTCTTTAATAATATATTAACAACTCTATAATTTTGTTTTGATTGTCAGTATTTTTCCTGAAGAAAACGAACAAGAATAGTGTTGTGAAACATGTCTTGGGTTTGTACCGAGTAAAAACTGATTTTGATTAACTAAGTGTTTTGGCTGTAGGAGATTAAAGTGGGTTATGACTTCGGACCATTTTACCCAATCCATTTTCTTTACCTATTTTCATATGGGCGGATTGAATCCTCCCAAATCCGTCCATTTGCCACCACTAGTTGTTACTGAAAGTTAGTGCCTTTATCAGTTCTCAGCTTAGATAAAAGCAATTTTAGGATAAATTCATTCAACTGATAAGATGAGGATTTGCAGATTTCTTATGTACTGGACACCGAGGATTTCTTTTACCGTCTTGGAAGGAAGAGAAGAAACATTTCAGCTGGCAGGTTATCATGTCATGGCCATGAGAGAATAGAACGCTTTCACCGTGTTTTGACATCCTTATTATGATGATGCGTGGTTTTCTTGTTAAACGTGTGGTAATCAAGGTATGCACCATCTATCTAAGCCAAATCACTATGTATATGGAGGTCTATTCGGTGTACTTACTGTAATACACATCAGTATTTGTTGCTATTTCAAAGAACTTGTTTAACTCATTGATCTCAAAAGAAAAAAAAAAGGAATACTTGCTCACTCTTATTCCCTTCTTATTTCTGTGTACTTCAGATTTTCTTGGTTTCTTTGGTACAGCAACTTACTTGACCCAACTGGTTGAGCTCTCGGTGGCAGATTCTCTTGAATTGACTTCACCCTCAGAACAAGGATCTACTTGTGGATCTTCTCGTTGACTGTATTATACTTGTCAATGGCATTCAAGCCGTCTTCTTGTAAATGTGGGTTTCACTCGTGATGTTAAATTGTTAATTGTAGAGTTGTGTTTATTGAGTTGTAATGCTTCCATGGGAGCACATAGGAGCCTAGACTGCATTCCTCAGCAGCAGTCTGTGTACAAGTGGCCCCTGTGAAGTGAACTAGCTGAAAGTGGTATAGTGAAAAGGCTTATATTAGATATTTCAGTGGGTATAGTCCCTAATCTTGTACAGAGTACATACTCCAATTCCTGACTATGCTAAAACATAAGATTTGTACCCTTCTTGGCAAGGTGTTACTTCTATCATTCATTTATGTATTGGTTTAGTTATATGAAGTACATGTATTTTCATCCTAAGAAGAGGTCTTGGATTTGGTCTTTTAGTATTGGTGAACCTTTTGAAGAGGAAGCTTTTTACTTTTCTCAGTGGGTTTACTATGTGTAAATGTGCATTAGTCGGGCTAGTGAGTTTTGAATACCTGATATCGCAAATGAGAATAGAAGTACATGCGTATCATTCGTGGCAGGAATATACAGACCGGTTTTCCTTCACTCCCATCCCATACGAAGATGTGTGCGCTCCACTAGTGGATCGGTTTTATGATTTGATATATTACCAGAGACTTGTAATGGCAAGGCTGATGGTCTCGGTTTCGCAGCAAAAGAAACTCAATTTTTGAAGTCACTATTCAATTTTATAATTGATGCCATGAAAAAAGTAATCGAAAATTGGCCAACTTGCTGTAACCTGAATAGTAAAGCGCCACCATATTTGTCCTTGCAGTCATTTGATTTTCTAAGCTGGTCTTGCAAAAGGCTATTTTCAAATTTACAGTCTATGTTGGAAGTTTGAATGATGTTCAAATTCAAACCTTTGGTATTTTAAATTCAGACAGGAACATAGGCAGTATATATTTATTAGAAGTGGGGTTTGAGAAGCTGTGAGATATACACAAACTTTACTCTTTTTTCCTTTTTTGGAATAAAAAGACTGTTTTTGATAATTCTCCGTTAAAAAATTTGGTTTTGTTCAATATAAAGTTTGTTAAAATGATTATATTTTTGCAAATAAATAACCTTTTAAAAATTATACCATGTGTATTATTTAGCACAACAATCTCAAGTTTTCTAACCAAACAACTCCTTAAATACTCCACAATTCAATATTTTAATGCTTTTAAAGTTCTAGAAATATCAATAGTTAAATAAATATTTGCAAATATAAAAATTTAGCATTTAAATTAACCAGAGTGCCTCTCTTTTTCTATCAAAATCACAGAAGAGGAGACATTCTTTCAACAAAGAAGTATTCATTTTCTTTGACCGAAGTTTTTTTTTTTTTTTAATTATTATAATTTATAAAATATTTAAAGCTTTTATGTTTGAATTTATTTTAATTTAAAAGTTAATTTAACAGTAAATTGAAACAGAGAGAGTCACGTCTTTCGAGGCTAACAGAGCTAGTTGGAGCACAGTATTCAAAACCATGGGCGTTTGCGTACAATGAACTTAAAACAAATTGCAGCTGAGAAGAACATTCCACACGAAATATAAATACTAATAGCAATCACAGAGAAGAACATCGCCAGCTGAGCTCTGTAGTCTTCATTTTCCGATTCTGCTCCTTTTTCCCATGGCTTCCTCCACCGTTAACCGATGGCTGAGGCCCGAGGTCTGTTTATCTCTCTTTAACTTGTCTTTTTTTGTCGTCCTGAAATTCGCTATTTTACTGTTTGGTTCATAGATCTAGCAAAGAGGCAACGGCTGTATGTGTAATAGTATACTGCATTTTACTAGTTCGGCGATTAGATCTGGAGTACTTATGATGCAATTTTTATGGTGTTATAGGTGTATCCACTATTTGCAGCCGTAGGAGTAGCTGTTGGGATTTGTGGGTTTCAATTGGTTCGCAATGTCTGTATCAATCCTGAAGTCAGGTAAACCTTCCTCCGTTTTTGCCGTTGGGTTTTAGGTTATCTTATATTATGAATTGCTAGATTCTTCAAATTATTGTCTTAAAGTGTTTAGTTTGTACATTTTATGATATATTTGGACTTGCGAACTTCTTAATGAAAAGTCAATGCATGAAGGTTATATATAGTTTGATGTGTCTCTGCCAGCAAATTGCATTTCCTTATTTCATACTTGTGTAATTACTCAATTTGGTTGAATTCACTCAAAGTGAATTTTTTTGGTACACAATTTTAATCAATGGAGACTGAATGTGCAATTTATTATATTACACCCTGTGTGTTGCTCGGCCTCTTGAAAAATACCGATAGGTGAGTGTCTGATCCTTCCAAAGTAGTGTATTTTTGGAGGATCTGACATAGGGTGACAACATTTTGAAGAGTCCAAGCAACATAGATTACACCATTTCAGATGTGTATATTATGCATGTGTCAGAAGTTGGTAAAGATTTACCCTTCGGGGTGGCCCAGTGGTTTGGGCTTGGGACTTCCATGTATGAGGTCTCAAGTTCGAAACCCCTTGCCAGCAAAAGCAAGGGGTTTGCCTTCTGGGTCGAGCTCGTCGCACCGGGCTTGCCTAGTGCGGGTTACCTCTCCTATGTGGTTTGCGAGCTATTGCATAGGAGCGGGGTTTTTACCCTGTGCGCACCCAAAGGGTAGCGGCTGCGGGTTTCCCTTGTCAAAAAAAAGAAGTTGGTAAAATTTTTCAATTATGAAAGGGAGAACGAAAATGCAAGAAGGAAAAACGGAAAAGAATGCAAAAGTCTGGCAAAAAATTTTGAACAGGGAGAATTCTTCAGGGCAGGGTGGTATACTGGTAGTAGAGAAATGTGGGGCTGGGGTGTGGACAGTGGCGGATCTAGGATTTTCATTAAGGAGGTTCGAGATAAAAAGAGTAGTGCCTAAGATTTGAACTTGGAACCTCAAGGTGAGTTTTGAACCCCTCAACCACTAAGCCAACCTTTAATCTTACCTTTAGGAGGTTCAAAATCAATATATAGACCTAAAAGTTCCTTAAATACCTTAAATATACAACATAATTTTTTCTGAGGGGGTGCAACCTCTAGGTACGCCCCTGGGTGTGGACATGGTGCTGTATTAGGAGCAATTTTACAGGTAGATGATGGTTTATCCCTGCCTGCCCCTTCGTCATCCATTGGTGGAGGAATTTTTTGGGACACTATGATTTTTTCTGCTTAATAATCTATCAAAAAAACTGAACAGTTATATTCATGACTTAGAAGGATAGGGATTTGAGATCCCTTAAGTTATTTCTACAGCTTAGTTTGCTCTTTTGTATCGAATGCTATTCCTTTATTTTTGCTTATTACGTCAACACTGAATCTTAAAGTTCACAAGAGATATAAACAATTTGTACACTGTCTTAATAAGCTTCGTAGGCTTGTAATGGAGAGAATCTTTCTTTGGTGGAGACCTTAATGCGTGTACGAGGACTGTTAATGGACTTCTCCTTTTAGTACTGATTGTATGTTAAGTTTGGTAGTTCATTACCGTATTAGATGTTCTCTCTTTAAATGAACCTGTAACAAGATAAGGAGATTGTTAGTTAGACCTTCAACTTCTCTGATCTGCATCTTCTTGCTACTTGTAATGCTCTTTTGTTCTTTGGATCCTATGGAGTTGTAGAAAGTAGAAAATTGCTAGATATTCTATAGTTCACGGATGTTTTTTTGTTCTGCAAAACATAGGGTGACCAAGGAAAACAGGGCAGCAGGAGTGTTGGAGAACTTTTCAGAAGGGGAGAAATATGCAGAACACTCTCTGAGGAAGTTCGTTCGTAACAGGTCTCCAGAGATCATGCCATCTATCAATGGCTTCTTCAGCGACCCCAAGTGATGGCCAAATTTAAGCCTAAAGTTTATTGTTTGTTTATGACCAACTAATTTCAATTGTATTACTATTTGATCATCTAATTCCAATTGTGTCACTTCTTATGGCTTACTCCTTTATTTTTAATGCATGGTCCTTTCAACTTACTCCCGACATTTTTAATTGTTTAATTTTCAAGACTATTTTTAGAGTGTTCTTCCAATTTTACCCTTCATTAGTTAGTATTGGAATTAATGATTAATTAATATTTAGCTACAATAATTAATAAGGGTAAAAATAAAAAATTATGTTCAATTTATGTCTTAATCTACTTTTCTTAAAAGGGTGTGCAACGCCTCAAAAATTAAATTAATATGGAATAGAAGGAGTAATATGATATCAGCAACCTTGTGTAACATTTGTGATTCATTGAGCAGCGACAATGTGAAAAATTGATCTTAGGAAATCATGAGAACGCAGATCTTCAAGGAGCAAGATGTGGTCATGATCACATGATCGATTAGCCAATTGTAAGAAAAATAATGTCACGGAAGGTATTTTATAGAGTTTCCTCTTCATTTGCTTTTGACTTTTCTCTTTCTGTCCTCAATTTCCATTTTTGCAACTTCTTCTTCCAAATAGTAAGTTTCCCTCAAAAAACATGCTTTTCTTTGTTTTTTTTAAAAAAAAACTCAAAAGAAATGTTAAATTAGTCAAAAAAAATTTAACAGTACATTTATAAAAAAACAGTTTTCAAAATAAACTAATTTTGAAAGCATAGTGAAATAGACTATCAGTTTGAGTTTAAAATTTAAATAAATTACGTTACCTTTTGTTTGAACTTATATATTTGTATGTTTAAATTAATTATCTTCTGAAAGACTTTTAAATCTATCTCTAGTTTTTGTAAAATATTTCAGTATTTTAATCTTAGGCGTTACTAAATTACATGTGACGGTTCCTTTACAATCACGATACGCACGAACGAATTTATTTAATATATTAATTAAAACAAGACGCACTTATCAATTTCACATAACAAGTTGCTTATTTAGATATTTTTGTGCAGCCCCTGAATCAGTCAAACCCGTAGTTCTTGACTGTACGTGGTCCATTTCTTTGTGCAAGATGCAAGTAGACAATCTTTACTAAATATTTATCCAGAGTTTTAGATTAAAAAAAATTACTTTTCTGTACTTGTCCACTATTGACTTTGCACACTTGTTAAGAAACTGTCAATAGAATGATAATTTTATCATATCACCATTTAAATATGATAAATACAATGTCTTAAAAAAGCAATAGAGAAATAACTATAATTAATAAGAATTTTTGTCCAAACTAATCCATTATTTAAAGCAATTCATCAAAATAATAGGTTTTTTAATTTTTTTACAAAAATAGTATAAACGTATTTCTCAATAACGTTTTAGGACCAACTATGTGAAATACTGTAGTTAACGGCGTTAAGTATAGAAACGTTACTCATAGTCACGTTTTTAGCCTAATACGTTATACTCTGAGTAACATTTTATGATTTAAAAGTACTCTAGGCCCACATCTCAAATACACGGTGTCGTTTTTATCCCTTTGTATATCAATTGTGAGTTTCAATTTCAAATTCATTCACCAAAAATCCTTATTAGCGATTTAGAGAAATTTCCAGCCTTTGCACCTGCTATTCAAGAAATCTTCGGCCCCTTGCCCTTGCTATTCAAGAAATCTTCGACCCTTATGTACCTGTGATTCAAGATTGTCTTAGGTCTCAAGATTAATTGAGAAATTATGGTTCAACTCTTGATGATGTCAGAAGCTCAGTATGAAGTGTCGTCGGAACCTTGTTATGAAGCTCAGATTTCCTCTCGAACAACTTGATTTCAAAGTATGAAGTTTCATTATAACAAGATGATTTTGATGCTTTCTTTTCTCCCTCTTAAATTATAAATTTTATGATTTCTCCAGATTGCAGTCCTCCAACCAACCATCTAGTAACTACAGAGAAGGAAGATTCACAATAATTTACTGCCATAAATCTTACGAAAAGTTTGGAACATAATAATTTTTCCAGTATGTTTTTTCCTCATAAAATAGTAGAAGAAATGCTTGGATTTAAGAATTTCCATCTTCTCGTTTTATATCATTTTTATTGTGTAGAATACTTCTGAATTGAATCAACCAATAACTTCGATTCTCGTATGTCGTGCTTTTATTTAGAAGATTCATGTATGTTATAAAGTGAACATTGAAAAATATTCCATTTTAGTAAAACACTTGCACCAGTAATGAATAATTTCTAGTTTCTTGTTTCTTTTATATTTTCTAAAGAAAGTGAAAAACAAGTTATCTAACAATTTTGTGTACTACAACTAAGTTTGATTTGATGTAAGAGGGAGGGAAAGATTGGGAAATATAAGGTTTGGTTGAAGAATATTTAAGAATATTTAAGGGGAGAGGAGATGAAAGTAGAATGCCAAAAAACACTCTTTTTGCCATCTTTCTGCCCTTTCTTTACACTTTATTTTTTGCTTGTTTTAATTCTTTTCATTTTTGACAGCAAATAACATGCATATGTTTGATGAATAATTGGCGTGACTAGCTAATACTAGTTTAAAAGATTTAGTGGATGTTATATGATTTTGTCTATTTAATAATTTTAATTTCATATGTGTTTCTTTTATTTTATAGGTAGTTTTATGGCTGGTAATATTGCATACCAACTAGACCCCGGTCCACTTGAATCATCTGTATTAACGGAACAAATTACCCATAGATCACGGGATATATGGGATGGAAGTGTTAATATGATTCTAAATACGAGGAGGCGTGATGGTAAATTTTGGGACCTCGTAAAGAAATATTCCATCCCTTCTCGAGCCTTAGAAGTGATTCAATTATCTGAATTGTACGGTGTTTATAGGTCTCATCGGCCTATGATTGATCGTAGTTTGATCACTTCTCTAGTCGAGAGATGACGTCCTGGGACACATACATTTCACTTTAGGACAGGTGATGCAACTATCACCTTGCAAGATGTAGAGGTGTTGTATGGCTTACCTGTGAATAGTTATTCTGTACTTGGTAATGAGTTAATTAGAACTATTGGAGATTGGAAAAATATTTGCCAAAGATTATTAGGTTTTACTCCATGTCCTCAAGACTTCAACCATAATAGCCTTAAGGTCTCTGCACTTAATGCGCACATGCTAAGACAACCACAATTGACGGACATAGCAACACAAGATATGGTTAATCAAAAGGCTAGGTGTTACATGTTTTAGATGATTGCTGGTATGATGATGACAGATACATCTGGTAGTTTTTTTAAAGCTTATGTATATTCCCATGCTCGAGGACGCCAATGCAATTGAGTCTTATAGTTGGGGTAGTGCGACCTTAGCGTGCTTGTATCGTTTTCTCTGTAAGTCCTCACAAAGTAACCAAAATGAGATAGCTGGATTTCTACCACTACTTCAGGTATACTCAATAACTAAATAAATTATTTATTAATATTTCTTGTAGTTTAATTACCTAAATTATATATTATGTTTAGATTTGGGCATGGAAGAGAGTTATTGTCCTTAGACCACATGTAATAGCACAAAGAGACATCAGAAATATTTTTCCAGCTGGTTTACCTAGGGGTTCATATTCTACTAGTTTATTTGGGAACCATATTCTGATGAGTTAATTGAGAGTCTTCCTGACTATTGTCGCATTAGACGAGATATATGACATGTTAGAGCTCCAATTTTTTGTTGGGATGTCGTTGAGGTTCACTTGCCTGACCGAGTTATGAGGCAATTTGGGTTGAAACAGATGATACCAACTCCAGTTTTATTTGATTCGACACATTTTCACCATGATCGTCGGGAAAGACCAAATACAAATTGGGAGTTGGAGCATGCACAATGGTTGCCTTTTTGGAACCAACGAATTCAATATATTTGTGAAGCACCAATCAATCGTGAACCACTTCGATATGACGACCCCTACCTTATTTGGTTTAGACGCATTACTCGTCTTGTTATTGGTAATCCTACTCTGCGTCCTCAACAACAACAAGGTTATGTGCCAAATTCAACGGCATACGAAACAATGGTAAGTATTAGCTTCTGTTCTTTTGCTAGTTTGAACTGATTATAAGTTGTTTATTTGTGTACTAAGAGACTTATTATGATCCAACGATAGCCTATTAAGCTTTATATGACATTAGCATTTGTCTGCCAACTCCCAGAATAAGCATTTTTGTGCAACAGAAAGACTTAGAATCTAACTAAATTTGTGTGAGTAGTTTGGCAATTAATATTTTAAGTCTTTGTCCAGAATTTAATGTAATGCACCAACCCATTGTAATGTTACTGATATGCTGAAAATAATTATCATATATATCCTGCTACTTAGGTTAGATATACATTACAATAGCTACATTATATTGCACTATACAATAGATAATTAAAAGAAAACAATTCTTAACAGAGAGACTAGTTGTGTGCAGTAGTTTAGCTACATTATATTTAATGAATTATGTATAATATGCAGGTGCGTTATATTCATTCGATGGTTGATAAAGCAAAATCACTCGGTGATCAACCATCAATAGAGGATTTTTACATGTTTCATGCAATGGTGCGAAATGAAGGAGAAAGATGTTTGACATATGTGCACGAGGCTGATAGGATTAATGTACAAGCCAATTATAGAAGAGATGACGTACAAGCTGACCATTTACATCACCCTATTCGTAGGCGAGAAAAAGGTGGTGTTGCTGGTATGAGGGCACGTGCTGCTGAGAAAGGACGAGTTCCTATTGAAATGGATGAAGCAGCCTCAGAATATTAATAAGCAACTGGTGATATTGGTTCCACTTTAAGGAGTCACACTCAGGAATTCACTCATGTGGCATCGGGTATGACATATCAACCAAAAAATTCTGAGATTGTCCCATACATGACACTACAAATTTCAAGGGATCCAAGTCTTTCGTCACTTGAGAATGTCTTTGGTAATTATCGGCCTCAATATTTTGAGAATGCCCCAAATTTTACCTCATCGCATGTGCCAATGTCCATGGAGATCCCTGATGCCATGACTAATTTAGAGGACTTCAACATCGAGATAGAAGGTAATGAGTTGGATGATTCCAACAATGAAGTGGGTGATAATGATCCCGAGAATGCAAGTGGAGGTGGTGAACCATCAGTGAAGAAGAAACGTACAATTTTTCCTAAGCTTTGTGGCACTGGTATAATTTTTTCTAAGCTTTGGTGAACCATTATTTCTTAACATAACTGCTTCTTTTTTGATTGAATAATTAAAAATTATTTTTACTTGCCAGGGAGTCATCAACTTAACCAACACGACATAAAAAAATAAATAAAAGGTAACAAAGACACTGTAGCAACAAAAAGAAGAAGCAAAGAATAAATCACAAGGCGAAGAATTCCAAGTAAGCTTACTATTCTGTTTGATTTTTCTCTTAAAACTTGGTTTTCCAATAGTCTTTTAGCTTTTAACTAATATCTTTTATTTTTCATTTACTTTATATGATGGCATGAGATAAATTTAAATGGAGAAACATGGTCAGTGATAATTCATATACCCACACGTAATTGGTATTGTTGATTGAAGTTGTTGTCTGCATTTGGTTGTGTCCTGCATCTGGTATGACTTATTGGTTATTACTGTGTCCTGGCTGGTCTGGTGAAGTCAAAAGAGGTAGAAATGATACTAGGAGGATTAGTATTTGGTTGCTAGTCTTTTTCTAAATCTCTGTTTTTATTTGGTTTTAGAGTCTCATGCACGTGATTGGTAGAACCGGTGGATGTTGAAAGGGTTTTTTTAGTCATCTGGTGATTTTCTTTTTGTTGGTCAGATCCACTGTTTCTCATTGATTTTTAATATTGGGAAACAAAATAAAATTGTGTATGAGATGAGTTTTATGTTGGTTCTTCTTCACGTGATATAGTAAGCAATTAAAGATTGTTGCTTTCTTTTATTTTGTATTGTCTTATAGGGATTATGCTTTCAAAATCAGGAGAAAGGACCTCAAGACCAAATTGGCAATCAAAACCAGGAGAAAAATATTGCAGCTTTGTGTGAGAGCTACAAAGTGGTCGTTGGACGTATATTGTAATTTCGTTGTGATTCCTTCAAATTGTAGTCCTTTTGTATTTTGTGTCAATATCTCGGTTATAAGAAAGGAATTCACTGCGATTATTGATTCTTATGTCTTGCAAAGCAACATGTTTTATTACTCACCGGAGACTTTTGTAGTTTTGTAATTTTCTATTTTGTCTCCAGGAGTATGAATACTTGGATGTTTCCAATTATTTAAGTTAATTTTACCTCAATGTCACTAAATTTTATTGTATAGTAACCATTGGGAGGTCTCATTCTTTATCTATTCATTACGTAGATACATTGTTGTGTACACCAATCTTGTATTAACTGTGTAATTGACAAAAAAAAAAACATAAGGCTTTATTATTAACACCAGAGAGTTCACAAGAGGAGAAAAATTTATGACATTTAAAGTTATTGCTAATTAGACATCCTTGAGTTACATTACAGTAGATAATTAAAAGGGAATTAATACAACTAGACATTGACCCATATCTAGAAATTGGGATTCTTAAGAAACGTTTTTGTAAGTAACATTTTAGGTGTAAAACGTTAGTATGAGTAATATTTTAAATTTGCAGCTAAATTTGCACTTAAAACGTGACTCTGAGTAACGTTTTACACCTAAAACGTTACTCGTAGTAACCTATTCTTAAACGTATCTCAGAGTAACGTATTAGTCTAAAAACGTGACTATGAGTAACGTTTCTATTCTTAACGCCGTCAACTGTGTATTCCGCATAGCTGGTCCTAAAACGTTATTGAGAAATACGTTTATACTACTTTTGTAAAAAAAAAAAAACGTATTATTTTGGTGAATTGCTTTAAATAATGGCTTAGTTTGATCAAAATATCAATTAATAATAAGGATAAACTAGGAACTAAGTGTAAAATTATCTATTGATAAGTATTATTGCACATCCTAAAATAGTATAGTGGACAATTATTGTTGGACGAAGAAAATAGTATCTTTTTGATTACTTATATATTGATTATAAAAATAATCTTTAGTTTTTAAGTATAAAAATAAAATATTTCTTAAAAATTAAATTTTCTTATAAAAATATTAAATTAAAAATAAATTTATAAAGACTTGCCAATATCAAATATCCAAAACCATAACTCCAAATGAATTGTTAATATTGTTGGCAAGTGGCTAAAACGTAGTCCATATTAAAAACTTGTAGAAATTGAAACGAAAAGGACATTCTGCTCATTTAAAAAGTTGTGACTTGTGACTATCTTCTAATGAAAAGATAATTCTAAAAATAACATACCTCAAAGTCAAAGGTAAGAAACATTATAATATAAAGTACCAAAATTATCAAAACACATTCAACATCGTCAATCATAGCATGAGGTACTACCAATGGCACAACTAAAACTTCTAAAATTCCAACATCATCATATATATATAGAGAATTATCCATATACAAATAGTGTAATTTTTTATCTTATCTGGCTCCGCCCCGTAGCAATAATCCATCTTAATATATGCCTTTGGTTTTCTTTTAGCACCATTAATTAATTAATTAACAAAATAGGATACTGCATCTAATGTCACGTGGCAACTTGCAATTATTTAAAGGGTATAGAACATGGTTTGCAATTTCAATTCCTTGAAGCAGGCAACGAAGACTATGTCAACTAAGCGGAATTAAGCGAAAGCCGTACAGTCATTCATCAATAAATAGGAGACCATACTTGTATCCAATTATCATATTCACAATTCTGTTTTCACTGCAATAACAATTTGATCATACAGACTAGCAATATGTCAAGATTTTTGCACAAAATTGAGGAGAAGCTTCACATACACCACAGACATGGAGATGATGATATTCCTGCAGCGCTAAACAAGCCAGACGAAATCCCTGTGATTAATGAGGAAAACAATGCAGATAAGAAGGAGGACGTTGATGATCATAAGAAAAGGCATTTGGTGAAAAAAGTTGGGAAAATTGCCAAAAAATTGTTACAGGGTCATAACAAAACCTCCAGAGAGGAAGGCTACGAAGGAGAGGAAGAGGAAGAGGAAGAGGAAGAGGCGGAGGAGGGAGAAGAAGTAGAAATGGAAGAAGCAGAAGAAGGTGGTTTTGAATTTGAACTCGATTTTGACTTTTGAATTTTTATTACTACTAGTATGATTTAGGTATCAACCAAATTGTTGTGTGCCATTCTTGTTTATTGATATAAGAATATTTCCTCTACAGCCAAAACAAATTAAACTGGCACAGAAGCTCCAACTAAGTTCATTCTGTTTATTTGCAGAGAAATGGTCTAAAGTTTACATCTAAAATTTCTAATTAAACGAACGAATCTGTAACATCATAATTCTGAATAATTTTAATTTTCTAGTATTGTTAGGACAGAAATTAAACTTTGGACCATTTTCCCAAACCGTGGGACAGCATCAGAATTTCAACTATGTATTGCAGACCCTCTAAATTTATAGTATTATCCCAACCTATATTTGTATAATTAAATTATCTTTTCAAAGACTTCTTTAAATCTATCTTTAAATAAATAACTATCATAAATGTGACGGTTCCTTTACAATCGTGCTAACTGCAGACAAATTTATTATTGTATTGTTGGTGTAATATGTCACAAATGCAATAAATATAGTTGAAAATAAAATGAACTAAAAATGAATAAATTATCATTCGGGCTAAGGCACATATATTTTGCTTTTTTAAAGAAAATTCAAGTCCACTGCAATATAATCTACATCGTATCGATCCAACAATATATATCTTGACTTGTCCCTTCTAGGATACAACAACTTAACAACGTCATACTACTCAAGTAACACCGGATTAGTTGAAGAGTTCAAAGCTCCACAAACAAAATACATTCTTTCAACATATAAATACTCTCTTTTATATAGTGAATATAATTGAAGACTTCAAATATTTTTTTCTTAGTCACAACTCTCTCTTTCACTACTACAATATTTTTTCACACTTAACATATTTCATCTCCTACCCAACACAAAGGAAGATGCACCATTATTTGTACGTAAAAAAGTCTTCCTTATAATCAATGAGTAGAATAGACCCGAGGAAATTCTATATAATAATAAATGTAGAAAGGTGGGGCTGAGGTACTTTCCCCGGTATATGGAAAGAAAATTCAGGATGACGGCTTTCAAAAGACAAGTAAGGGACGGGGAGAGGGCAACTG
This sequence comes from Solanum piurae, assembly GCA_029582685.1. Classification (NCBI taxonomy): domain Eukaryota; kingdom Viridiplantae; phylum Streptophyta; class Magnoliopsida; order Solanales; family Solanaceae; genus Solanum; species Solanum piurae. Next base: position 631 of record JAJOOO010004272.1, on the reverse strand, counting down.
AAAAGGAGGCTCGACCTACACGGAGAGGGAGGCTCTCGAAACCAAACGAAACTAGAAATAACATGGAAATTAGCACCATTCATACGAGTGCTTTAGGGGTGTACATGACCAGGTTGGTTCGGATTTTTCAAATATCAAACCAAACCATTGGTGTAAAATTTTTAAATTTATAAACCAAACCAAACTAATAAAATTCAGATTTTTCAACCTCGGGTTGGTTCGGGTTTTTCAAATACCAAACCAAACCATTATGTCGAATTTTTAAATTTATAAATCAAATCAAACTAATAAACCTCGGATTTTTTCAGATTTTTGGATTTTTTCGGTAAAGTTTGCATACAAACATATAATTAACTTGTGCTCCAAATATTTGTTTAGTCCAACCAAAATACAATTATCTAAGATGTTTCTTTAAAAAAAAACACAAAATATGAGATGAGTATTGATGACACGAAAATATTCAATAAAAAATAATTATGAAATCATCATATAAAATAAATATTGCAAAGTCATAATGAAAATGATCATAATTTAAAAGTACTAAATCATGCTAAAATAAGTTTAATAAGTATTAGTTACATTACTAAATATTTAAGGAAAATTAAAATTAAATTATGTATTTTAATTGTCT
>JAJOOO010004270.1:0-12052 GCA_029582685.1 Solanum piurae | reverse complement strand
TTGGGTGTTGATTTAATGTTGTGGGTATTGTGTTATTCACTATTTTGTTGTTGCTCCTACATAAATTTGGGCTAATTAGCATGGGGTAATTTATGGGTAAAGGTTGCAAACTTAATTCCTACTTCCGATCTCATATTGTTCCTCTAAAGAGATTGATTGGAGTGGGTAATTAGTCTGATACTAGAAATATAGATTTGATGCCTATAACTTGTTTGAAAATAGAGGTTATGGGTCGTATCTATTTGCCCTATTTCTACATCAAAAGATAGAATAGAGTAAAGTATTGGGTTGTTTAGTATAGCATATAGATGAAACCGAAAGGAGATTCTACGCAAGGATGCTATGAGATCGAAAGAAGATTAGTGTCATTGAAGATGACCCGGCATATTCATGAATGTTCACCACTATAGAGAAACACAATTACCCCTATGTGACATTTATATCCAATCCAGGCACCCCCTATATTGCTTATTACTTCTGAAAGTTTCCAAACAATTAGTTTAATTGTTACCATTGATAACAAAATCATTTTGATTATAATGGTGGAATCATCCATTCACTTGTTGTTAATACTACAAAAAATGACTTTCTACAATATTCAAATCTCTTTGGGATTCGACCAGTGACTCTTAGTTGGGTATTTTTATTGATGACGATCCCTGCCTCTTTTAATTGAATTTGAAGAGTAGATTTGAGGGTTATCACAGAGAAAGAAATAAAGAAAGTAAAAAAAGGAACTTGAATATACTCTCCACAATGAGTCTCCACAAGCTGAAGACAAAATACTTCAACAAGTTGCAAAAGCCTCTAGGAGAGAAGGGTATGATTAGGAGAATCTAGAAACAAACGAACTTTATATTCTATAACTCATTTGGAAGATTTGAGCACGATAGGGGATAGTTTTCTAAAGGAGAAACAAGGGTTAATAATGTACACTCCAAGAGAGAGAGAGAGGAGACGAGTGATATTCATCTAAAAAGGATGACACGCGTTTAGATGTTCTGAACTTGCTCATAACAGATGCCTTAAATCAAATGACCGTTATTTGTGCGATATCCGAGATGAATTTTGACATCATGGGGAGCAAAATCGTGGTCTCTTTTATCTGATAACCAAAACTTTATGACTATCATTTGCTACATACGCTACTGGATTATAGTTACACATTGTTACTGGAACACTAAATCAAACCCAATATTTACTATACACATTTTAATTTTCGGGAAATGTCAACCACAAATGAGTATAAGAGCTAGTAGACTTATTTCTTCTACATTCCCTGTGGGATCGACCTTGACTCTTGTTAAGTTCTGTAATTAATTTCGACCATTTATACTTATTAAGTGAAGTGTAAGTTTGGACGAATTAGTTTTTCATGGAATTCATCTCCTTTTCAATTACCCATGCATGTAAAATCATTGATCACTTGTGCTTGTAAATGTAATCTATAACACATTGGAATGCTTGCATATCTCCATCCAAGTTCCTTTTTCTTGGTTAAAATTGTGAGTTGCAGTTAGCTGTCAGTGTTATTGATTGACAGGCGAAGATGGATTTCTCTAAGCACTTTTAAATAGATGATAAGTTAATTTCTTAATATTTGTCTTTCATTAAGCATGCTGATTTTAGAATATGCTAAATTAAAATGGTAAAAAAATCTGTTATATTTCAAATAAATAAAAGTACTCTTATTTTTTAGAATACTCTTTTAAAAAGTGATTTAACACATTTTTTTTGTTTTATTAAGGATCCACGCTTCATCAAGTCAACTATCAAAGTAAGGGATACTGAAGATGTATTTTGTCAGCAATAAAAAAGGCATAAGGGATACATTTTTCTTATAAGTTATAATTAAGTTATTTTAAACTGAAAATACGTAATTCAATGGTCATTTTGTTTAATTTTCCCATTGTTTTGCAACAGAAAAAAGTAGTCGGAGTTCCAACTATAATAAGCAGGCTTCCTTGTAGCTCCCAAAAGCCCATCACTTTTGAATTTATTTGTGGGTCATTCAAGAACAAATATCTCTATTTTAGAGTAGTTGTCAATTTTATCAATTGAATTGATGATTTTATTTTTTATCTTTAAACATATTAAGTAATTAAAAATAAATTTGTCCAAGATAACCTTGACATTAAAATAAAAATCGCATGACACAATTTATTTCTTACGAGGAAAATTATTTTAAAGAAAATATTCGCAGCAGACAAATTATGTCTTACAAGTCATAAATTCAATTTCAGAACATTATGTCTTAAAAAGTCAAAATCCATAAGTTACTAAATGACTTAGTTTCTATAGAACTAATATTGATGGATATGTACGTTTAGTTTTAAAACCATAAACTAATCGCTTAGTGACATAACTTATCCTAATGATCTTTTGTCAAATAAGATAAAAGTTCTCTAAAGTTATATTGGACAAGATAAAATGTTCTATGTACTTATGTTGAACAATAACTTATACTCTCCGCATTAGATACTACAAACTCATGTAGAACAAGACATTTTTTTTCTAAATTTTTACATTCCAAAATTAGGTCATAACTAAAAATACTTTAATCTACAAATTTTATTTAAATAAAAAAAGTCAATTTAACGGACAAAACTAAATACCAAAATAAAATATGATTTATTGGTGCAAAAACTTGTTTATTTGGGAAATGTTAAAAGAGCCCATCATATAATTGAGTTTTGGCCCACATTGGAAGAGCCCTATCATAAGCCCTATCATATGAGTGAGTTTTGGCCGATATTGGAAGTGCCCTATCATATGAGTGAGTCAATAACCTGATAGCATGGGATATAAGGTACACAAGGTAAAAATTTAAGGAAAGCAATCAGAGGTGGAGGCAGAGACGGAGACTAGAAGGAAGAGAGCAATAAAATTTCTGGGATGGAGATATGTTATAATAATATCAGGAACTTTTTTTGAGGCAATCATGAATTCTATCTTATTCATCGCACTGAACTTCACTACAAGGTCATATGATCTTGTTATTTTTATTCTATGCTTGCTTGTTTATGCCAAAGAGAGATCATATATTATAAATTATTGTTATATTATTGTAGGATATGTGGAACGAGAGATTGAAGAAGTTTGAGGAGGAGGTCAAAATAAAGCAAAGTATGGAGCTATATATACCTCCAATCAATTATCACCCTCTTGAGAGATAGGTACTTCTAAACATTTAGTTTTTCATCTCTTCACTTTTTGTAGATTATAACTTATATATAATTTTAAATATTTAAATCCTTGTGTATCTGGTTGATTATGATTTGGAAATTCAATCTAGATTGCACGCTCCAATAACAATGAATAATTGGGTATGGAATTGATGTTTAGGAATTTAGGGTGAATTTCTTGTGTCAAGATTATATCTTGTTGATAATAACTTATGCTTTTGCTCTGAAATACAATGTGTTCAGTAGATATCTTACTTGGGAATCATATAACATGAGGGTCTTATTTAGGGCTTGTTCATGCTAAAGTGTAATGTATCGTTAAGTTTGACTATTGTGAATTATGAATTTTGAGTCATGGATACTTAATTGCCTTTAATCTGAAATTACTTTCTAAGATTGGGTGATCAGTCAATATCCATATATATTATTTCTAGTATTCAACATAAACATATAGTGTGTGGGTTAAAAAACCAATGGTTGCCCAAGCACCTAGTACCATTGATTTAGGTCTCCACTATACCCTACTATGATAAAGACCATATAAGTCAAGAGAGGAGGCGTCGAGTCATGTTTATAAAAGTAAACAATTTCTCTTTGTTTTTTTATTGGAGTTAAAAAATCTCCTATAAAATTTGATATGTCCAATCCACACAAGTTTGGGTAGGTTATTGTTGCCATGCCCCAAGCTACCACCGAGACGCAGACACGGGACCTAGGACCACAAGTGATCCCAAGCTAACTCTGCTGGCATTATCATGAGCATACTAAATATAAACTGAATAATAGAAACTGTGTGGAAGATATAATCATAAATAAATCTGAAATGATGGGGAATACCCAAATACTATAACTAATATATATGAAACCTGATGAGTCTAATACAAGGAAAATATTAACTCAATACTAAGCTGAATCTATCTATGTCTGAAAATAGCCTCTAACTGACTAGAAATGCTGGGACAGGCCCAGCTAAGTCTAGCAAAACTAAAACTAAAGGACTAAAAATACTGAAAAGAAACTCACGACTATTGTCGTCGGAGAATGAGGACTCACCACTGGTTCTGCTGAACTAGAGATTGGTAACCGATCTAAGCGTGATTTGGATGTTGAGAACCTGAACCTACATCATGAGAAGATGTAGCGCAGAGTATGCGGCAGTACTTGAAGGTACTGAGCATGCAAGATATAATACAACTGGAATAACATATAACTGAACAAAGCAAATAGGCAATGATATAATCTGAAAATGATATATATAATGAATGTTGAGATAACTGAATGTAGTGATCAATTTATAACATGCTGAACTGAATTCTGGGTATACTGATAAATGGTCAATGCAATAGAATCTGACTGAACTGTGGGAGCTACTAATAATCGATAATAAAACAACATGAGCTAAATATGGAGTCCGATGTATACGCCCCATCGAGAGGACCCAATATACCATGCCAGAGGTATAGAGGCATGCTGGCGTGATCACTGAAATGATGCCTAGAGAGGGGACTTACAACCTACGTGGCTAGTAGTTCTGGGACTATTTGGGTACGCTGAACCCTAGTCCAACTCGGTATTATGCTACTCCCAATGGATTAAGTAATTAACACATTATGACTAAATTTCTGTAAGTTACTGGATAGCTCGAACTGAACATGCAAAGTGAGAATGCAACAATTAAACTAATATTGATGCATTAATAACTGAGGCATGTATAACTGAATAACTGAAATATTTGACCTAGCATGTGTAATTCAAGAAGTAAAGAAATAAATAGCTAGGGTTCTGAAATTCATGCAATAAACTGAATATTAACATACTAATATTATTTGGATCATTCTAACATCTAAGAACCCAATAATTCTAACATTTAAGAAACTCCTAGGTCTAGTCATAATAAGGGAATCAAGAAACTGACTGAAAACTAGGGACCTAATGGGTGAAAGGAACCCACTAGTGAAATCCCACATACGTGGTGATGAATTCCATGGGGAAATCCTTCGATTTTGGGGCTGGAACTGATGGAACCTTGTTGTGTTCTTGAACTACGGTTCTTGACTTCTTTCTCCTCCTAGCGTTCTAATTTTTATAAGTTTGATTAATGATTTGACTTAGGTAAGTTCTAATTATGTTTCTATGCTTAAACTGACTAAAACCTCATAATATAGGGTCTAAATGACGTAGCTAAAGGAATAAATGAAATAGGAAAAGACCAAAAGATCCCTGACTTAACTGCTGTCGGAGTCACTGATGGACCGTCGATCGACTGACGGTCCGTGTTGGTCAAGCGTCACTTGTGACTGGGAGTCTAACAATGAGGGTTTGACTTACGGCCCTGGACTACGAAACGTGGTCTGACTTACGGTCCGTAGGTCCTGGTCGTGGGTCAACCCATAGCTGAAATTGTTGAGGCTTCTGGGAGAAGGGTTGCAGTGTCCATCCACGGACCACCAACACGGACCGTGGTCTGACTTACGGTCCGTAGGTGGCACCTGCAACTTCTGAAATTCTGCAAATCTGGTCTATTTCGGCTACAGGGTGTTACATTATCTCCCCCTTGGGAACATTCGTCCTCGAATGAAGACTAAACTAGCTGAAAAGGAGGGAGAGGGCTGCAATCCCTACCACTAAACACTGAGAACTGAATTTCTGACTGAACTGAGTTCCAAGAACATGCAAATGCGCTGAAAATGTAAGTACAAACTTAAGGAACATGATTCTAAGACTGAATTTATGCATGAATGACTGAAAAACTAAAGAGGAACTATTACCTCAAGTTGTAATGGAATCGGAAGGAAAGAGGTGAGGAATGGCTTTCATAGCCGCTTCTGTTTCCCAAGTGGCTCCCTCTACGGACTGCCTCCTCCACCAAACCTTCACTGAAGCGACTTCTTTGTTTCTCAACCTTCTAACCTGACGATCAAGAATCTCAACTGGTACATCCTCATAAGAAAGGCTATCTTTTACAGCCACTGTCTCTAATGGCACTACGGATGCTGGATCACCCACACACTTTTTCAAAAGTGAAATGTGAAAGACTGGATGCACTGCTGCTAAATCTGCTGGCAACTCTAACTCATAAGCCACTTTACCAATCATTTTCAAGATCCGGTAAGGGCCTACATATCTAGGACTGAGCTTCTCTTTCTTGCCAAAAATCATCACACCCTTCATAGGTGACACTTTTAGGAAAACCCAATCATCAACTTGGAACTCTAGTTCCCTTCTTCTCACATTTGCATAAGACTTCTGGCGACTCTGGGCAGTCTTAAATCTATCTGTAATGAGTTGCACTTTCTTCATAGCATCAAGGACAAAATCTGGTCCTATCAAGGCTGCTTCACCTACTTCAAACCAACCAAATGTAGATCTACATATACGCCAATACAATGCCTCGTAAGGGGCCATCTGAATGCTGGAATGGTAACTATTGTTGTAGGCGAACTCAATAAGAGGAAGGTGACCATCCCAACTACCCTTGAAGTCGATGACATAAGCTATCAACATGTCCTCTAAGATCTGAATGGTATGCTCTGCCTGACCATCCATTTGTGGATGAAATGTTGTGCTAAGGTTAACCTGAGTACCAAGACCCTTCTGAATTGACTTCTAGAAATGAGAGGTAAACTGAGGACCTCTATCTGAGATGATAGACAAAGGAACTCCATGCAACCTCACAATCTCATTAATGTAAAGCTTGGCGTAATCCTCCGCCGAATATGTAGTCTTGACCGCCAAAAAGCAAGAAGACTTAGTAACCTTATCAACAATCACCCAAATGGAGTCATGTTGTCTGTGAGTACGAGGTAAACTTGTGATGAAGTCCATGTTGATCACTTCCCCCTTCCAAGTAGGAATGGCAATCTCTTGAGTTCTACCTCCTGGTTTTTGATGTTCTACCTTGACTTGCTGGCAATTGGGGCACTTAGGCAAAAAATCTTCTTTATCTCTTTTCATGCCATTCGACCAATAGATTTCCCGCAGATCGCAGTACATCTTAGTGGCACATGGATGAATAGAATATTTGGAGTTATGGGCCTTTACAAAAATATGTTGTATGAATTCACCCACATCAGGAACACACAATCTACCCTTATAGCGAAGTACATCATCTCCCCCTTGGGAGAAAACCTCCACTCTTTGATTGTGGACTGCACCCTTAAGCTCAAGCAAGATTGGATCACTATCTTGCTTTTCCTTAACCCTTACTATAAAAGAAGATTCAGCCCCATTCTGAACCATTACACCACCATCTAATATGCTCATAAGACGAACTCCTAGGTGAGCAAGTCTGTAAACATCCTTTGCTAGCTCTCTTGTTTCTTCCTCAACATGTGCTACACTACCTATGGATAATCTGCTAAGAGCATCTTCTACTACATTCGCCTTACCCGGATGGTAATGCACGCTCATATCATAATCTTTGAGGAACTCAAGCCACCCTCTCTGGCGAAGATTCAACTCTTTCTGGGTGAATACATACTGGAGGCTCTTATGGTCTATGAACACATCTATGTGAACACCATACAAGTAGTGTCTCCAAATCTTGAGTGCAAACACCACTGCTGCAAACTCGAGGTCATGAGTCGGACAATTCTTCTAATGTACCTTAAGCTGTCTAGAAGAATAAACTATACCCTTACCTCGCTGCATCAACACACAACCTAGGCCGAACCTGGATGCATCATAGTAAATCATATAACCATATGAACCCTCTGGTAGAGTCAGGACAAGAGCTATAGTCAACCTAGTTTTCAATTCTGCAAAGCTTTTCTCACAATCATCTGACCACTGGAACTTAACTTTTTTCTGAGTCAACCTAGTCAATGGTGAGGATATGGATGAAAATCCTTCCATGAACCGCCTGTAATAGCCCGCTAGACCCAAAAAAATTTGATATCTGTAGCAGAGGTAGGTCTGGGCCATTGTTTCACTACTTCTATCTTTTCGAAATCTACTCGAATTACTTCACTAGACACGATATTCCCAAGGAAGGCAACTAATTGTAACCAAAACTCACACTTGTTAAATTTTGCAAATAACTGGCGATACTTGAGAGTTTGCAGAACAAATCTCAATAGACTCGCATGTTCTTCCTTATTCCTAGAGTAAATAAGGATATCATCAATAAAGACGATGACGAACAAGTCCAAGTACTGCTTGAACACTCTGTTCATCAAATCCATGAAAGCTGCATGAGCATTGGTTAGTCCAAATGACATGACTACAAATTCATAATGACCATACCGAGTTCTGAAGGTTGTCTTTGGAATGTCACTATCTCTGACTTTAAGCTGATGATAACCTGATCTGAGGTCTATCTTTGAGAAATGAATAGCACCCTGAAGTTAGTCGAACAAGTCATTAATCCTGGGGATGGGATACAGTCAATGCACATTCTAAGAGAACCATCTTTCTTCTTAACGAACAACACTGGTGCACCCCATGGGAAAATATTAGGTCTGATGAAGCCTTTATCTAGAAGGTCTTTCAACTGCTCTTTCAATTCCTTAAGCTCAGCTGGAGCCATTCTGTAAGGAGGAATAGAGATAGGCTGGGTATCTGGAAGGAGATCAATTCTAAAGTCAATTTACCTCTCGGGAGGAACTCCGAGAAGATCATCTGGAAACTCATTAACCACTAGAACTGACTCAAGATTTGGAGTAGCGGAGCTAGAATCCTTAAGCCGAACTAGATGATAGATATAACCCTTAGAGATCATCTTTATAGCCTTAAGATAAGAAATGAATTGACCCATAGGCCCTAAGATACTACCCTTCCATTCTAAGATTGGTTCGTCTGGAAACTCAAAAAAGAACAATCCTACTTCTACAATCGACTGAGGCATAACAGGAATGTAACCAATCCATGCCTAGAATGACATCGAAGTCTACCATTTCTAACTCTACAAGATCTGCTGAGGTGAATTTCTGAGAGACTGTGACAGGGCAATTTCTGTATACCCGTCTAGTTATAATTGGGTCACCGACTGGAGTAGAGACTGATAAAGATTCTGAAAGAGTTTCTGGGAAAACACTGAATTGAACTGATATGTGAGGAGTTACAAAAGACAAAGTAGCCCCTGGATCTAACAATGTATAAACATCAAGATCAAAGACTCGTAAAGTACCAGTGACTACATCAGGAGAATCTTCTCGATCTTGACAAGCCTGAAGAGCATAAAACATGTTTTGGCGGTGTCCGTCACCTGTACCAGATGAGTTACCCTGCTGAGTCGGGCGACCTATTGGTGCTGCTGAAGTTGTAGAGTGAGCTCTACCATTATTTCCTCATTGACCCTGTCTAGAAGGACAATACCTTAACATGTGACCAGACTGGCAACACCCAAAGTATCCTTCTTTTCCTGCAAGACACTCGCTCGGATAGTTCTTACCACACTTAGGGCATGTTGGGTAGGTTTTGGTACCTGTAACACTTCCTTGAGACTTAGAGCCTGACGCCCGACCTTTCTGATTGTTACGAAGCCTGGGAGATGGAACACTAGCTGATGAAGGGGTTGGATTCGAAGACTTCTACTGAAACTGCGAGAAATTTCCACCACCCGATTTCTGTAGGGAATACTCATAGTTACCTATTCTTGCTTTCTTAGTCTCGTTTGCCTGTTCCCTATGCTTATCACTCTCAACCTGCTGAGCATGAGTGATGAGCCTAGAGATATTCATGTCTCCCAACAACATAGCATTCCTACACTCTGTTTTAACTAAGTCTGACACCCCATAAAGAAACTTATTCATCTGAGCCCTGGAGTCAGCAACCATGTGAGGAGCATACCTAGAGAGTTGGTTAAACTTGAGCCCATACTCTTGGACCGCCATGTTACCCTGCCTTAAGTTCTTAAATTCCTGGGCCCTTGCTTCTCTCAACTCCATGGGGAAAAACCTGTCTAGAGAGGTTTCGCTGAAACAATCCCAGGTAATAGGAGTTGCATATGTACCCATGTTCTCATTCCACTGAGTATACCAGATATGAGCAACATCTTTCAGTTGGTAAGATGCTAACTCAACCAGATCATTCCCAGTTACCTGCATCACTTCAAAGATCTTCTTGACCTAATCAATGAAGTTTTGGGGATCTTCTCCAACTTGCGATTCTAAGAACTCTGGCGGATTATTCCTAATGAAGTCTCGCACCCTGGCTGTTGCTGACCCAACATTGGCATTTACCAGAACTGGAGCCCACTGATTGTTCTGGTTGGCCACACTCTGAGCCAACATCTGAATGGCGTTCCTAAACTCTGTATTAGACACTTCTTGATCAGGGACTAGAGGAGCTGCATTTTCATTCCTGGCATTCGCATTCCTGGCGTTAGCTCTACGAGGAGGCATGATCTGAAACATAGAACGTTGAGTTAGAATGGAATTAGACCATACCTGATACACGATAAGAGTAACAAGAAAATGAAGATTTTTCTTAAAAACACTTTGTAGCCTCCCTCTCATTATATGTGGTGCGTACTACACATATATGAAAAGGACTCTACCTAATGCTGCTTTTCAGACATCCTAGGACACTTAAATCTAGTGCTCTGATACCAAGTTTGTAACTCCCCGAGCTACACCCGAGACGCGGACACGGGACCTAGGACCACAACTGATTCCAAGCTAACCCTGCTGGCATGATCATGAGCATACTAAATATAAATTGAATAATAGAAATTATGTGAAAGATATAATCATAAATAAATCTGAAATGATGGAGAATACCCAAATACTATAACTGAGATATATGAAAATTGATGAGTCTAATACAAGGAAGATATTAACTCAATACTAAGCTGAATCTATCTATGTCTGAAAATAGCCTCTAACTAACTAGAAATGTTGGGACAGGCCCCAGCTAAGTCTAGCAAAACTGAAACTAAAGGACTAAAAATACTAAAAAGAAACTCATGACTATTGTCCTCGGAGAATGAGGACTCACCACTTATTCTGCTGAACTGGACATCGGGAACCGATCTAAGCGTGATTTGGATGCTGAGAACCTGAACCTACATCACGAGAAGATGTAGCGCAGAGTATGCATCAGTACTTGAAAGGTACTGAGCATGCAGGATAGAATAAAGCTGGAATAACATATAACTGAACAAAGCAAATAGGCAATGATATAATCTAAACATGATATAGATAATGAATGTTGAGATAACTGAATGCAGTGACCAATTTATACCATGCTGAAACTGAATTTTGGGCTTACTGATAAATGGTCAGTGCAATATAATCTGACTGAAATGTGGGAGCTACTAATAATCGATAATAAAACCACATGAGCTAAATGTGGAGTCCGATGTATACGCCCCATCGAGAGGACCCAATATACCATGACAGAGGTATAGAGGCATGCTGGCGTGATCACTGAAATGATGCCCACAGAGGGGACTCACAACCTACGTGGCTAGTAGTTCTGGGACTATTTCGGTACATTGAACCCTAGTCCAACTCGCTATTATGCTACTCCCAATGGATTAAGTAATTAACACATTATGACTGAATTTATGTAAGTTGTTGGATAGCTCGAACTGAACATGCAAACTGAGAATGCAACAATTAAACTGATATTGATGCATTAATAATTGAGGCATGTATAATGTAACACCCCGTATCTGAAACAGACCAAAAATGCAGATTTTGAGAAGTTGCAGGTGCAACTTACAGTCACCATCCACGGACCATAGGTCAGACCATGACCCGTGCTGGTGGTCCGTGGTTCACCACTGCAGCCCCTCCCCAGAACTCAGTCAGAAAATTGGCCAAGTCCCGACTCACGGACAGACCTACGGTCCGTAGATCAGACCACGGACCGTGGTCTGTGTCCGTGGATCAAGACCTCTTATACCCAGCCTCTGACACAAA
>JAJOOO010004269.1:0-42397 GCA_029582685.1 Solanum piurae | reverse complement strand
TGTCTTTAATCCTAGGCTACCATGACTACTACTAACTCAATCTACCATGAGAGAATCCTACAATGCTAATTCAAGCTACCCTTAGGAGAGTATGGTTCTTCCATCCTAAGCTACCAATCTAGGTCTTGTCTTACAAAGTCAAGCTATACATGAAGGGATCATATGTCGCAACTTCAAGCTATTCTTGCCTAACATGCTTTGATTTATTTTAGGAGATTAACTTTTCAATCTAGAATCACTCTATGTGAGAGGACCTTTCACATTCTACATACATATCTAGATTACAAGACATTATAGTCATAAGCTTCATCTTTAAGTAATTCTAATTATAATTCATCATATATCCCCAAAATAAATCATTACTAGTCATGATCCATCATATATACTTTACCCTAATTCAATTCATGTTCACATGCTTCTATTCTTGAACAATTACTATAAATGACATCAAATCCAGAAGATCACCTATGAGTCCTCAATTTCACTTCACAAGGCATAAACCCACATTCTTCAATTAAACAAGGGTTAGCCATGGAAAACATAGAAATTCATCATAATATCATAATTCAATGCTAAATCAATCATAAACAAGTATTATCCACTCAATTGGAATTTTACTCAACACTACCCATAATATAGGAAGAAACCCTAGCTAGAATTGCATGGTTTTTCTTCACTATTGGGGGAAATCTAGGGGGCTCTATGGATGGAAGAATCCATAGATGAATAAGATAACATACCTTGATTCAAATCCCTCACAATATCTTGCAACTATGGAGGAATTTGACCTAGATTTCTTCTATTCTTCTTCTTCACTTTCTAGAGAGAGGATTTTTGGGAGGGAATTTGGGTTCTTTGGTGAATTTAAAATAATGAACTAGAATCATCTAATTAAGAGTATATTAGGTTTATATAGGGGGTCTTATTACTAATAAACCAACCCTACTTAATAACTAACTAATTCTAGAATATTCCCTTAACCTCCTAACTTAAGCTTAACACCCAAATCTTCCCGCACCCATGAGACCACGCCCACGGCCCATATTGGTCAAGCATGGATGGTGGTCTGTGACTAGTTTTTTTAGTCCTTGACCCATGAGACCCACCCACGGGGTGTGGATCCCCGTACGGAGCGTATGTCCCCCTCGTAGGTACTGCCTAGGCAGATTTAGAGACTATTTAGGGGTCCTTCTCAAGGACCCCTTTGGTTGGTCCTTGGGGAGTCTTACCTTGACGTTTAACCCCTAAACCCGTCATTCTAAGTACTTGATGTAAATTCTATAACTCTAACCCCCACGTAAAGCTCTAGAACCCTCAAATAAGGTTCTGGTTCAGTCTACTAGTTTTTGGGGTAATACAATATCGGGGAGTAAGTTTCCCCTTCTTCCCAAACCTCATCACACCTTTCATAGGTGAGATTTTTAAATAGACCCAATCATTAACTTCATATTCTAGATCCCTTCTTCTAACATCGGCATAAGACTTTTTTCTACTTTGAGCCGTTCTCAACCTCCCTATAATGAGCCGTTCTCAACCTCCCTATAATGAGCCGAACTTTCTTAATGGCTTCATAAACCGATTAGGGACCTATAAGAGCAATTCAACCTACCTCAAACCAACCAACCAGAGACCTACATCTCCTACCATACAAAGCTTCAAAGGGAGCCATACCAATACTTGAGTGATGGCTATTATTGTAGGCAAACTTTATTAATGGCAAGTGGTCATCCCAATTACCCTTGAAGTCTATGCCACATGCCCTCAACATGTCTTCTAAAGTATGAATGGTGCGCTCCACTTGTCCATCCGTTTGAGGGTGAAAAGTTGTGCTAAACTTCACTTTAGTACCAAGCCGTTTTAAGAATGACTTCCAAAAGTGTGAATTAAATTGAGTACCCCAATCCAAAATATTAGATAAAGGAACCCCATGTAACTTCACTGTCTAATTTATATAAAACTTGGCATAGTCTTCCGCCGTGTGAGAAACCTTGACATGAATGGAGTGGGATGATTTTGTCATCTTATCTACAATGACCCAAATAGAATCATGTTGCCTTCGAGTATAAGGAAAACCCACAATAAAGTCCATATTCAACTCTTCCAACTTCCAAGTGGGAATTGGTATATCTTATAATAAGCCTCCCGGCCTTTGATGCTCAACCTTAACTTGTTTGAAAATTAGGACATTTGGCTACAAATCACGAAATATCTCTCTTCATATCATTCCACCAATAAACTTCCCATAGATCACGATACATCTTGGTGGCTCCTGGATGAGTAGAATACCGATAACTATGAACTTCTTCTAAAATATGCTCCCTCAAACAATCAACATCCGAAACACATAACCTTGGTACCTAAGCACCCAATCTCCCCCTTGGGAAAAAGCCTCAACGGACTTTTTTCAGTACCAACTGTTTCAACTCAACTAATATAGGGCCAAGGTCTTGCTTAGATTTCAAATCCATTACAAAGGACGATTCGGAACCATTATGGACCATAACACCATCCTTGGTGGAAACCACTAGTTGGACACCTAGTTGGGCCAATCGATGCACCTCACGAACCAATTCTTTATTTTCATCCTCTACATGAGCCACACTACCCATGGACAATCTACTAAGAGCATCCGCTACCACGTTAGCTTTGCCGGGGTGATAGAGGACACTCATATCATAATCCTTCAAAAGTTCTAACCACCTTCTTTGTCGGAGATTCAAGTCTTTTTGACTAAACACATATTGGAGACTCTTGTGATCAGTGAAAACATCCATATGGACTCTATATAGGCAATGTCTCCATATTTTTAAGGCAAACACCATCCCCTCTAATTCAAGATCATGGGTCAGATAATTCTTCTCATGTACCTTAAGTTGCCTTCAAGCCTATGCAATCACTTTCCCATTTTGCATGACGACACATTCCAGAGGCATCACAATATACCACAAAACCATATGTACTTTCCGATAAAGTCAACACCGGAGCAAAAGTAAGTGTATCTTTCAAATCTTGGAAACTTTTCTCATAAGCTTCCGACCACACAAACATAGCTTTCTTTTGAGTCGAAGCCAT
Source organism: Solanum piurae (assembly GCA_029582685.1). Lineage (NCBI taxonomy): Eukaryota > Viridiplantae > Streptophyta > Magnoliopsida > Solanales > Solanaceae > Solanum > Solanum piurae. The sequence goes on along the minus strand of JAJOOO010004269.1, from coordinate 39,325 downwards.
TAACGGAGAAGCAATAGAGGAAAACCCCTCAACAAACCTCCTATAGTAACCGGCCAAACCCAAAAAGCTTCTAATGTCGGAATGAGTTAGAGGTCAAGGCTAACTCTTGACCACATTCGTCTTCTTAGGATCTACCTCGATACCCTTGATTGACACAATATGACCTAAGGAAGCCAAAATCTGAACCAAAATTTTCACTTACTAAATTTGGCGAAGAGTTGTTGGTCCGTAAGAACTTGCAATACAATTCTCAGATAGCCCATATGTTCATTCTCACTGCTAGAATAGATCAAAATATCATTGATAAATACAATCACAAACAAGTCTAGGTATTGCCTAAACACTCTATTCATCAAGTCCATAAATGTCGTCGGAGCATTCGTCAACCCAAACGACATTACTAGGAATTCATAATGGCCATATCTTATTCGGAAAGCCATCTTGGGAATATCAACCCCTATCACCCTCAATTGGTGATAACCCGAACGAAGGTCAATTTTGGAGAAATAGCTAGCCCCTTGAAGTTGGTCAAACAAGTCATCAATTCTTGAAAGGGGATATTTATTCTTGATGGTCACTTTGTTCAATTGACAATAATCAATGCACATTCTAAGGGACCCATCCTTCTTTCTAACAAACAACACCGGAGCACCCCATGGAGATATTCTCAGTCGGATAAAACCCTTGTCTAACAAATCCCTTAGTTTCTCTTTCAACTCAGATGGAGCCATTCTATAAGGAGGAATGTAGATAGTTTGCATCTCTGGTAAAAGGTCAATACCAAAATCTATTTCCCACTCGGGAAGAATGCCAGGTAAATTATCGGGAAAAACCTCTGGAAACTCATTTACTATCAGAACCGACTCTAAGAAAGGAGTTTCAGATTCAACATCCATCACCCTGACAAGATGGTAAATGCGCCCTTTGGAGATCATTTTCCTAGCTTTAAGACAAGAAAAAAATTGACCTCTATGGATAGAATTTCCCCCCTTCCATTCTAAAATATGCTCATTTGAAAATTGGAATTTAACCTCCCGAGTCCTACAATCTATGGAGGCATAACATGCATGCAATCAATCCATACCCAAAATCACATCAAAATATAACATGTCTAACTCTACTGAATCCACCAAGGTAACTTTATGGTACAAGGAAATTGGACAACTTCTATAGACTTTTAGACACCACCGAGTCACCAACTGGGGTAAAACCCGAAAAAGGTTCTACCAAAACTTTGGGGAGTATTTCAAACTTCATGGCCACAAAAGGTGTCACAAAGGACAAAGTAGCACCGGGATCTAACAAGGCATATACATCAATATAAAAGACTTTTAACATACTGGTCACAACATCTGGGGAGCTCTCTTGGTCACCTCAGGATTTAAGGGCATAAGAGCGGTTTTTGTTTTGGGCATTGGAGTTTGAACCGCTTGGAGGAGATTGCTTATCTTCCCTTCCCTTAAGTTTTAGCATTGTACAATCTCTCATTTTGTGGCCAATCTTCCCACAACTAAAGCACCCATTGGTTCCAACTAGGCACTTACCATCATGCTTTCTACCACATTTTGCACAATTAGGCCTAGCAACATAAGAACCACCACTATTACCTCCTTGAGGCTTAGGGTTGGAAACCCTATCATTGTTGGCCCATGGAGAACTAGAGGAGCCTTGGTTGGAGAAACTTTTTCTAAACCTTGGTTGACCTTTTCCATCGTACCTAGCATTGGAGAAGTTCCTATCACCGGTTCTAGCTCTTTTCACCTCTCTATTCCTTTTTTTGAGTTTTGACTCCTCTATTTGTTGAGCATACACCATAAGCCTTGAGATATCTATGCTATCATGGAGAATTTCCATACGGTATTCTTCTTCAACCAATTCAGACACACCCGTCAAAAACCTACACATTTCATCCCTTGAATCCGACAACAAGGATAGAGCATACTTGGACAATTGAGTGAATTTTAGGGAATACTCTTTCTCGCTCATACCTACTTGGCGAAGGTTAATAAATTCCTTCACCTTAGCTTCCCTCAACTCTCGGGGAAAGAATCTACCAAGAAATGCTAATTTGAATGTTTCCCACTCAACCGGTCTCGCTCTTACCGGCCTATGGTTCTTCCATTGAGTATACCATACTTGAGAAAAACTCTTCAATTGGAAATTAGTTTCACTTTCTCTACCGAATTGACCCCCATGGCAACAAGTATTTTGTATACCTCTTCCAAAAATTCTTGAGGATCCTCACCCACTTTGGAACCAAGAAAAACAGGAGGGTTCATTCTTGCAAAATCTCTCAATCTAGAAGCTGCGGAATTCATATTAGGATTGACCGGAGCTAAAACTTCTCTATTGGCTTGTGTAACACCCTATAGAACCTAGTTAGACCTAGCTAATGTTTTATGGAATCTAGTAGGGTGAACTAGAGGTTCACATGGTAGTTTATAGTTGGACCCTTGTTTAAATGATGAATAATGGATTTTGAAATTACTTTGGTGATTTTAGAGGTCAAACGTCAAGAAACGATTATAACGCCCGGAAACTAGCATGTTGAACTAGTGAGATGAACTAGTGTGTTGTACGGTCTTGTAGTGGACCTTTGGGAGTGTTGTATGAGGGTTTAAATGAAGATAATGTTCCCTATACTTAGATGGACATAAATACGGGTTAAACTTCTGGGTACGACCCTCCCAAGGACAACCGTAGGGGTCCTTGAGGAGGACCCCATCATTAGCCAAAAGCTGTCAAAAATATCTTGACTTACGGAGGAAAGTGACGCCCCGTAAGTCAAACGACTCCCCGTAAGTCTGCTCCGTAGGTTAGGACTTAATCTAGGGGGCCTTAGCTCTCATGACGAAGTCCCATACCCAAACGACGAAGGCACAGAAAGGCCTTTCACTCCACGTACGATCCATAGGTGGAGGTCTCGTAGTCTGCCCAGTTTTCGGCTTTCAGTTTTAAGGTAGGAGTTGAGGGTTAGTTTAGTCATTAGTTAAGGGGTTAGGAGGGTCGATTAATTAGTTAATTTACCTTCTATAAATAGTTAATAAACCCTAAACTAATCACTTTTTACCCTTACATCTAAAGACCCCTAACATCCTCTCAAAAATTCATCTCTCTAGAATTGAGAAAGAAGAGAAGAAAAGAGGGCAGTGAGTTAGGGAGATTTTATCCATGGATTCAAGATTAGTTTAAGGTTGTGATTGAAGGTATGTTTATATTTTCATCTTTGGGTTCTTCCACTCATAGAGTCCCCTAGAAACCCCCAAGATTTGTGAAGAATAATCCCAATCTAAGCTAGGGTTACTTCCAATGTATGGGTTTTAGGTGGGTACGATTCCAAAGTGTTGTTTACTACTCATATATGATTAATTTAGTATTTATTCATGATATTATGAAGAATTTATATGAATTCCTTGTCTAACCCTAATTTTTCTAAGTATGTGGGTTTAAATCTTTTGATGAGATATTGATGGTTCTTGATAGATTTTCTAGAGTTATCACCATGTATAGAACTTATCCAAGAATGGGAATATGAAATCATGAATATAACTAGCCTTATGCATGTATGATAGAATATGAATTGAATGATTAGAATTGGGACTCTATGATGAATTATGCTTAGAATTGTCTATGATCAAGGCTTATGAATGATATGTATTGCGATCTAGACTAGTATGTTGATTGTGCTCGTTAGGATAGAATAGCTTGAGGTTGAGTCTTATGATTCCTTCATGGATAGTTTAGTTATGTAGCATGGGATGGTAAATCCCATGGTAGCTTGGGATTGAGGAATTAAGCTCTCCGAAGGTTAACTTGAACTAGCATTGGTAGGTTACTTTTCATGGTAGCATGCATTAGTATAGGCTTGGTAGCCTAGGATTTAGGATCTATACTCTCCTATGGGTAGATTGAACTAGCATTTTGAGGATGCATTTCATGGTACCTTGACTTGGTTAGGCTAAGACCAATTCATGGTAGCTTAGGATTGAGACATCATACTCTTCTAAGGATAGCTTAGGGTTGAGGATTTACACTCCCCTAAGAATAGCTTGCATCTTATTGAATGGTTGCATGGTGGCTAGGTTGGTATACTTGTATCCTTTCTTTGATAAGTTGGATTGTATGATAGGATGTTTTCCATGGCAGTTAGGTCTAGCATGATAGTATGCTACACTTTGATAGTATAGAATGATAAATATTTAGCATTGAGTAAGCTAGTCTAAAGAAGTATTTAGTGTGAGTTGTATTATAGGATGTCACTCATACAATGCACAAGTATGACTTGAAGATACTTATGAAGTTCCCTCTTATGTGATGTATGACTATCTTGGATTGTTGCTATAATTGCCTTCCATGGTAGGATTGACTTAAGATGATCGTTCCTTGTCAATATGAAAGTAAGCCAATAGTTATACCTAGAAATGATAAATATGAATAGGGTGGCTTCAAGTTATGCTTAGTGTGTGTGATATTATAGGATGCCTCAGATACATTGCACAAGTGTGCTTTGAGGTTACTTAGGGCTTTAGTGCTCTTATGTCATGAAAACCTAGGTCTTAACTATGAAGGTGGACTATGGCAAAGAATGACCAAATAGAAGGTACTTAGCTTAGATAGTATTATGGGATGCTATCTTGGCCTTGCACAAGTATGCTTAAATGTTGCTTGTGAAGTAGTTCACTTGAAATATGAAAGACTAATGGGTTAAAATATGAACTTATGTACGTCCTATGATGAATTGTTATGATATAATGCTTATGTTGGAGTTTATGTTATGATTATGTTATTGTCTCTTATGATTATGTCTTATGTTGACTAACCCCTTTGAGATGTTTTATGTTGGTATGTTAGCTTTCATACTTGGTACATTTTGTACTAACACAAATTGCCTACATTCTAATCAAATGTAGGGTGTTGGGAGATTGAGTATCTTGGAGGCTAGGTTCTTAAGTGTAAGAAGACTGAAGATAGGTGAGTCCTCATACTTGGATTGTATGATAGGATGTTTTCCATGGCATTTAGGTCTAGCATGATAGTATGCTACACTTTGATAGTCTAGAATGATAAATAGTTAGCATTGAGTAAGCTAGTTTAAAGGAGTATTTAGTGTGAGTGGTATTATAGGATGTCACTCATACATTGCACAAGTATGACTTGAAGATACTTATGAAGTGCCCTCTTATGTGATGTATGACTAGCTTGGATTGTTTCTATAATTGGCTTCCATGGTAGGATTGACTTAAGATGATAGTTACTTGTCAATATGAAAGTAAGCCAATAGTTATACCTAGAAATGATAAATATGAATAGGGTGGCTTCAAGGTATGCTTAGTGTGCGTGATATTATGGGATGCCTCAGATACATTGCACAAGTGTGCTTTGAGGTTACTTAGGGGTTTAGTGCTCTTATGTCATGAAAACCTAGGTCTTAACTATGAAGGTGGACTATGACCAAGAATGACCAAATAGAAGGTACTTAGCTTAGATAGTATTATGGGATGCTATCTTGGCCTTGCACAAGTATGCTTAAATGTTGCTTGTGAAGTAGTTCACTTGAAATATGAAAGACTAATGGGTTGAAATATGAACTTATGTACGTCCTATAATTAATTGTTATGATATAATGCTTATGTTGTAGTTTATGTTATGATTATGTTATTGTCTCTTATGATTATGTCTTATGTTGACTAACCCCTTTGAGATGTTTTATGTTGGTATGTTAGCTTTCATACTTGGAACATTTTGTACTAACACATATTGCCGACATTCTAATCAAATGTAGGGTGTTGGGAGATTGAGTAGCTTGGAGGTTAGGTTCCTACGTGCAAGAAGATTGAAGAGAGATGAGTCCTCATACCTTCGAGGACAAACCCCTTGTGTTTCATTTATGTCCTTTCTTATGTTTTAGACTTTATGTGGGCTGCGTCCCAAGACTTTTATTCATGTTATTCATAGATGGTTTGAGACAAAGATGTTAGAAAGTCTTCCTCTTTTATGAAATGTTTTTGACATTATACTTTAAAGAAAGTTTTAAATTCTCCATACTTTTCTACGATTTTCTAATATGATAATGCTAAGGGCTTGTATGTGACCCGTTCGAGGGTCAAGTACGCCGTGTTACGACTAGGGGGTGCTTCCGGGTCGTGACAAACTTCGTATCAGAGCATAAGGTTTTGGAATAAGTTTTAGGATGTCTCAAACCACATCTAGTAGAGTCTTATTCATCAGTGTGAGTCGCGACACATATATAAATAGGAGGCTATGGGATGCTTAGGAAAAGTCTCAATTCTTCGTTCTCTTAGTCATGCCATAAGGTTCGGCTTTAGTAGGCCCCTTTCTAATCCGTGTCTTTGGTTGTTTCAGGGTATGGCTAATACTAGGGTGAATGCTAGGAGGGAAGGAGAAGCCAATGGGGACCAAGAGATCCCTCCCCAAGTTCCAAATCAAGATCCTCCTCAAGTTCCTATTGACCCTCCAATTGGGAATGTCACTCTAGCGGAGTTTAGGGCTTCTATGCAATTGGTGGCAGAAGCCTTGACGGCGCAAGCCAATAGAGAGATGGTGGTTTCGGCAAACCCTATAGGGGGAATGGGTGCTTCTAGAGAAAGGGAGTTTTTAATGATGAATCCTTCGGAGTGCAATGGCTCCAAGGTGGAAGAGGATCCGAATGGGTTCATAGAGGAGGTTTACAAGACTCTTCTTATCATGGGAGTAACTTCTTGGGAGAAAGAGAAACTATCCGCTTACCAATTGAAAGATGTTGTTCAAATATGGTATGAGCAATGGAAATATGCTAGGCCGGTAGGGGCGGATCCCATAGGATGGGAAGCATTTAAGGAAGCATTTTTGGATAGGTTCTTTCCTCGGGAGTTAAAGGAGGCTAAGATGGAAGAGTTCATCAATCTCAACTAAGGAAACATGAGTGTCAAAGAGTATGCCTTGAAGTTTACTCTTTTGTCTACATATGCTCCCTCCATAGTTGCAAATCAGAGGGATAAGATGAATAGGTTCTTATCGGGTGTGTCCGACATGGTAGCCAATGAATTTCGTACAACCATGCTTGTTGATAACATGGATATATCCCACCTCATGATTCATGCCGAAAAAATAGAAAAGGGAAAACTCAAGGAAGAGAAGTATAGGGAGAAAAAGAGGTCTAGGATGGATAATGATAAGTATTTTCATGATGGGTCTGATGGACATGGTCGTTCTATTAATCGACAAAAGTTTTCCGGACAAGGTTATTCTAATGCTCCTAAGTATAAGGAAGATAGGGTGTCTACCCCTAGGTCACAAGGGAAAGGTAGTGAGTCCCTATGGCCTAGTTGTTCTAGGTGTGGTAAGAGGCATGAGGGTAAGTGTTTGGCCGATAGAGATGATTGTTATGGATGTGGTAAGAGTGGCCACATGAAGAAGGATTTCCCAAAGGCAAAGGCTACTATAATTGAGGGTAAGCAAGTTTCCCCTAGTGGTGGGGATGGTGACCCTCCAAAGAGGATTAGGTTTTACGTTCTCCAATCTAGAGAAGATCAAGAGTGATCTCCTCATGTCCCTTTCCGGTATGTGCTTCTTTCATGTTTTAGAAAATTTTCCAGATTTCTTGTCTTTTATGAGTTGTTTTGTTGGACTTAATGTTTTCCTTGACTTGATGGATGTTTAGAAAAGCATGTGTGGGCTTACTCCCAAGGGGGAGATAGTGTGCCTATTCCATAAGGTATTTACATGATTATGTGTTGTCCAGATTTATTTGTATGTATGTTTATGTAGAAGTGTAGGCCTTATTAGAATTGATCTGATTGCATTGTGTTGCCTCTTGTTGTAGCTAGGAGATGTTAGTTCCCCCTTGGAAATGAGTAAGTATGTCTTCTTCATGCATTTTGAGTTGGTAGATGTAGTTCTTACTTCCTTGAGTTGTATTGAGTATGTTTAGCTTGGAATTGAAGTTTTCTTCCTTGGTTTGGTGTGCATTCAGAGGTAGTGCATGCATGATGGGCTATTAGCTGAGATTAAGGTCTTTATGAAATGAGGTCGTTCTATGAATCAACAAAAGTTTTACGGACAAGGTTATTCTAATGCTCCTAAGTATAAGGAAGATATGGTGTCTACCCTTAGGTCACAAGGGAAAGGTAGTGAGTCCCTATGGCCTACTTGTTCTAGGTGTAGTAAGAGGCATGAGGGTAAGTGTTTGGCCGGTAGAGATGGTTGTTATGGATGTGGTGAGAGTGGCCACATGAAGAAGGATTGCCCAAAGGCAAAGGCTACTATAAGAAAGTGTAAGCAATTTTCCCCTAGTGGTGGGGATGGTGAGCCTTCAAAGAGGAATAGGCTTTATGCTCTCCGATCTAGAGAAGATCAAGAGTGATCTCCTCATGTCCCTTTCCGGTATGTGCTTCTTTCATGTTTTAGAAAAATTTCCAGATTTCTTGTATTTTATGAGTTGTTTTGTTGTACTTAATGTTTTCCTTGCCTTGATGGATGTTTAGAAAAGCATGTGTGGGCTTACTCCCAAGGGGGAGATAGTGTGCCTATTCCATAAGGTATTTCCATGATTATGTGTTGTCCTGATTTCTTTGTATGTATGTTCATGAAGAAGTGTAGGCCTTGTTAGAATTGATCTGATTGCATTGTGTTGCCTCTTGTTGTAGCTAGGAGATGTTAGTTCCTCCTTGGAAATGAGTAAGTATGTCTTCTTCATGCATTTTGAGTTGGTAGATGTAGTTCCTTCTTCCTTGAGTTGCATTGGGTATGTTTAGCTTGGAATTGAAGTTTTCTTCCTTGGTTTGGTGTGCATTCAGAGGTAGTGCATGCATGATGGGCTATTAGCTGAGATTAAGGTCTTTATGAAATGAGGTCGTTCTATGAATCGACAAAAGTTTTTCGGACAAGGTTATTCTAATGCTCCTAAGTATAAGGAAGATATGGTGTCTACCCCTAGGTCACAAGGGAAAGGTAGTGAGTCCCTATGGCCTACTTGTTCTAGGTGTAGTAAGAGGCATGAGGGTAAGTGTTTGGCCGGTAGAGATGGTTGTTATGGATGTGGTGAGAGTGGCCACATGAAGAATGATTGCCCAAAGGCAAAGACTACTATAAGAAAGGGTAAGCAATTTTCCCCTAGTGGTGGGGATGGTGAGCCTCCAAAGAGGAATAGGATTTATGGTCTCCGATCTAGAGAATATCAAGAGTGATCTCCTCATGTCCCTTTCCGGTATGTGTTTCTTTCATGTTTTAGAAAAATTTCCAGATTTCTTGTCTTTTATGACTTGTTATGTTGGACTTAATGTTTCTTTGCCTTGATGGATGTTTAGAAAAGCATATGTGCGCTTACTCCCAAGGGAGAGATAGTGTGCCTATTCCATAAGGTATTTACATGATTATGTGTTGTCCTGATTTCTTTGTATGTATGTTTATGAAGAAGTGTAGGCCTTGTTGGAATTGATCTGATTGCATTGTGTTGCCTCTTGTTGTAGCTAGGAGATGTTAGTTCCTCCTTGGAAATGAGTAAGTATGTCTCCTTCATGCATTTTGAGTTGGTAGATGTAGTTCCTACTTCCTTGAGTTGCATTGAGTATGTTTAGCTTGGAATTGAAGTTTTCTTACTTCGTTTGGTGTGCATTCAGAGGTAGTGCATGCATGATGGGCTATTAGCTGAGATTACGGTCTTTATGAAATGTCTAAAGTGTCATTCGAGGACGAATGTTCCCAAGTGGGGGATATTGTAACACCCCATAGAACCTAGTTAGACCTAGCTATTGTTTAATGGAATCTAGTAGGGCGAACTAGAGCCTCACATGTTGGTTTATAGTTGGACCCTTGTTTAAATGATGAATAATGTATTTTGAAATTACTTTGGTGATTTTAGAGGTCAAACGTCAAGAAACGATTATAACGCGCGGAAACTAGCAGGTTAAACTAGTGAGATGAACTAGTGTGTTGTACGGTCTTGTAGTGGACCTTTGGGAGTGTTGTATGAGGGTTTAAATGAAGATAATGTTCCCTATACTTAGATGGACATAAATAGGGGTTAAACGTCAGGGTACGCCCCCCCCAAGGATAACCCTAGGGGTCCTTGAGGAGGACCCCATCATTAGCCGAAATCTATCAAAAATAGCTTGACTGACGGAAGCAAGTGACGCCCCGTAAGTGAAACGACTCCCCGTAAGTCTTCTCTGTAGGTCAGGACTTAGTCTAGGGAGCCTTAGCTCCCATGACCAAGTCCCAGACACAAACGAAGAAGGCACAGAACGGCCCGTCACTCCAGCTATGGTCCGTAGGTGGAGGTATCGTAGGAATCCCCAGTTTTCGGCTTTCAGTTTTAATGTAGGAGTTGAGGGTTAGTTTAGTAATTACTTTAGAGGTTAGGAGGGTCGATTAATTAGTTAATTTACCTTCTATAAATAGTTAATAGACTCTAAACTAATCAATTTTTACCCTTACATCTAAAGACCCCAAACATCCTCTCCAAAATTCATCTCTCTATAAATGAGGAAGAAGAGAAGAAAAGAGGGCAGTGGCTTAGGGCTATTTTATCCATGGATTCAAGCTTAGTTTAAGTTTGTGATTGAAGGTATGTTTAGCTTTTCATCTATGGGTTCTTCCACTCATAGAGTCCCCTAAAAACCCCCAAGATTTGTGAAGAAGAACCCCAATCTAAGTTAGGGTCACTTCCAATATATGGGTTTTAGGTGGGTACGATTCCAAAGTGTTGGATACTACTCATATATGATTAATTTAGTATTTATTCATGATATTTTGAAGAATTTAGGTGAATTCCTTGTCTAATCCTAATTTTTCTAAGTATGTTGGTTTAAATCTTTTGATGAGAAATTGATGGTTCTTGATAGATTTTCTAGAGTTATCACCATGGATAGAACTTATCCAAGAATGGGAATATGAAATCATGAATTGAACTAGGCTTATGCATGTATGATAGAATATGAATTGAATTATTAGAATTGGGAATCTATGATGAATTATGCTTAGAATTGTCTATGATTAAGGCTTATAAATGATGTGTATTGCGATCTAGACTAGTATGTTGATTGTGCTCGTTAGAATAGAATAGCTTGAGGTTGAGTCTTATGATTCCTCCATGGATAGTTTAGTTATGTAGCTTGGGATGGTAGATCCCATGGTAGCTTGAGATTGAGGAATTAAGCTCTCCGAAGGTTATCTTGAACTAGCATTGGTAGGATGCTTTTCATGGTAGCTTGCATTAGTATAGGCTTGGTAGCCTAGGATTGAGGATCTATCCTCTCCTATGGGTAGCTTGAACTATCATTGTTAGGATGCATTTCATGGTAGCTTGACTTGGTTAGGCCAAGACCAATTCATGGTATCTTAGGATTGAGACATCATACACTCCTAAGGATAGCTTAGGGTTGAGGATTTACACTCCCCTAAGGATATCTTGCATCTTATTGAATGGTTTCATGGTGGCTAGGTTGGTAAACTTGTATCCTTCCTTTGATAACTTGGATTGTATGATAGGATGTTTTCCATGGCAGTTAGGTCTAGCATGATAGTATGCTATGCTTTGATAGTCGAGAATGATAAATAGTTAGCATTGAGTAAACTAGTCTAAAGGAGTATTTAGTGTAAGTGGTATTATGGTATGTCACTCATACATTGCACAGGTATGACTTGAAGCTACTTATGAAGTGCCCTCTTATGTGATGTATGACTAGCTTAGATTGTTGCTATAATTGACTTCCATGGTAGGATTGACTTAAGATGATAGTTCCTCTTCAATATGAAAGTAAGCCAATAGTGATACCTAGAAATGATATATATGAATAGGGTGTCTTGAAGGTATGCTTAGTGTGTGTGATATTATGGGATGCCCCACATACATTGCACAAGTGTGCTTTGAGGTTACTTAGGGGTTTAGTGCTCTTATGTCATGAAAACCTAGGTCTTAACTATGAAGGTGTGCTATGACCAAGAATGACCAAAGAGAAGGAACTTAGATTAGATAGTATTATGGGATGCTATCTTGGCCTTGCACAAGTATGCTTGAAGGTGGCTTGTGAAGTAGTTCAGTTGAAATATGAAAGACTAATGTATTGAAATATGAACTTATGTACGTCCTGTGATGAATTGTTATGATAATGATGCTTATGTTGGAGTTTATGTTATGATTATGTTATTGTCTCTTATGATTATGTCCTATGTTGACTAACCCATTTGAGATGTTTTATGTTGGTATGTTAGCTTTCATATTTGGTACATTTTGTACAAACACATATTGCCTACATTCTAATCAAATGTAAGGTGTTGGGAGATTGAGTTACTTGGAGGCTAGGTTCCTAAGTGCAAGAAGATTGAAGATAGGAGAGTCGTCATAGCGTCGAGGACAAACCCCTTATGTTTCATTTATGTCCTTTCTTATGTTTTAGACTTTATGTGGGCTGCGTCCCAAGACTTTTATTCATGTTATTCATTGATGGTTTGAGACAAAGATCTTAGAAAGACTTCCGCTTTTATGAAATGTTTTTGACATTATGCTTTAATGAATGTTTTAAATTCTCCCTACTTTTCTACGATCTTCTTATATGATAATGCTAAGGGCTTGTATTCGACCCCTTCGAGGGTCAAGTACGCCGTGTTACGACTAGGGGGTGCTCTCGGGTCGTGACAAATTTAATATCAGAGCATAAGGTTTTGGGATAAGTTTTAGGATGTCGCAAACCACGTCTAGTAGAATCTTATTCATCGGTGTGAGTCTCGACACATCTATGAATAGGAGGCTGTGGGATGCTTTGGAAAAGTCTAACTTCTTCATTCTCTTAGTCGTGCCATAGGGTCTGGCTTTAGTAGGCCCCTTTCTAATCCTTGCCTTTGGTTGTTTCAGGGTAGGGCTAATACTAGGGCGAATGCTAGGAGGGAAGGAGAAGACAATGGAGACCAAGAGATCCCTCCCCAAGTTCCAAATCAAGCTCCTCCTCAAGTTCCTATTGACCCTCCAATTGGGAATGTCACTCTAGCGGAGTTTAGGTTTTCTATGCAATTGTTGGCTCAAGCCTTGACGGCGCAAGCCAATAGAGAGATAGTGGCTCCGGCAAACCCTATAGGGGGAATGTGTGCTTCTAGAATAATGGAGTTTTTAAGGATGAATCCTCCGGAGTTCTATGGCTCCAAGGTGGAAGAGGATCCGAATGGGTTCATAGAGGAGGTTTACCTTCTCTTGCTATCATGGGAGCAACTTCTAGGGAGAAAGCGGAACTAGCCGCTTACCAATTGAAGGATGTTGATAAAATATGGTATGAGCAATGGAAAGATGCTAGGCCGGTAGGGGTGGATCCCATAGAATGGGAAGCATTTAAGGAAGCATTTTTGGATAGGTTCTTTCCCCGGGAGTTAAGGGAGGCTAAGATGGAAGAGTTCATCAATCTCAACCAAGGTAACATAAATGTCAAAGAGTATGCCTTGAAGTTTACTCTTTTGTCTAAATATGCTCCCTCCATAGTTGCAAATCAGAGGGATAAGATGAATAGGTTCTTATCGGGTGTGTCCGACATGGTATCCAATGAGTGTCGTACAACCATGCTTGTTGATAAAATGGATATATCCCGCCTCTTGATTCATGCCGAACAAATGGAAGAGGGAAAACTCAAGGAAGAGAAATATAGGGAGAAAAGGAGGTCTAGGATGGATAATGATAAGTATTTTCATGATGGGTCCGATGGACATGGTCGTTCTATTAATCGACAAAAGTTTTCCGGACAAGGTTATTCTAATGCTCCTAAGTATAAGGAAGATAGGGTGTCTACCCCTAGGTCACAAGGGAAAGGTAGTGAGTCCCTATGGCCTAGTTGTTCTAGGTGTGGTAAGAGGCATGAGGGTAAGTGTTTGGCCAGTAGAGATGATTGTTATGGATGTGGTGAGAGTGGCCACATGAAGAAGGATTTCCCAAAGGCAAAGGCTACTATAACAGAGGGTAAGCAAGTTTCCCCTAGTGGTGGGGATGGTGAGCCTCCAAAGACGATTAGTCTATACGCTCTCCAATCTAGAGAAGATCAAGAGTGATGTCCTCATGTCCCTTTCCGGTATGTGCTTCTTTCATGTTTTAGAAAAATTTCCATATTTCTTGTATTTTATGAGTTGTTTTGTTGGCCTTAATGTTTTCCTTGCCTTGATGGATGTTTAGAATAGCTTGTGTGGGCTTACTCCCAAGGGGGAGATAGTGTGCCTATTCCATAAGGTATATACATGATTATGTGTTGTCCGGATTTCTTTGTATGTATGTTTTTGAAGAAGTGTAGGCCTTATTAGAATTGATCTGATTGCATTGTGTTCCCTCTTGTTGTAGCTAGGAGATGTTAGTTCCTCCTTGGAAATGAGTTAGTATGTCTCTTTCATGCATTTTGAGTTGGTAGATGTAGTTCCTAGTTCATTGAGTTGCATTGGGTATGTTTAGCTTGGAATTGAAATTTTCTTCTTTGGTTTGGTGTGTATTCAGAGGTAGAGCATGCATGATGGGCTATTATCTGATATTAAGGTCTTTATGAAATGTCTAAGGTATCATTCGAGGACGAATGTTCCCAAGTGGGGGATATTGTAACACCCCATAGAACCTAGTTAGACCTGGCTATTGTTTGATGGAATCTAGTAGGGCGAAGAAGAGCCTCACATGTTAGTTTATAGTTGGACCCTTGTTTAAATGATGAATAATGTCTTTTGAAATTACTTTGGTGATTTTAGAGGTCAAACGTCAAGAAACGATTATAACGCGCGGAAACTAGCAAGTTAAACTAGTGAGATGAACTAGTGTGTTGTAAGGTCTTGTAGTGAACCTTTGGGAGTGTTGTATGAGGGTTTAAATAAAGATAATGTTCTCTATACTTAGATGGACATAAATAGGGGTTAAACGTCTGGGTACGCCCCCCCAAGGACAACCCTAAGGGTCCTTGATGAGGACCCCATCATTAGCCAAAAGCTGTCAAAAATAGCTTGACTTACGGAGGCAAGTGACGCCCCGTAAGTCAAACGACTCCCCGTAAGTCTGCTCCGTAGGTCAGGACTTAGTATAAAGAGCCTTAGATCCCATGACCATGTCCCAGACCCAAACGACGAAGTCATAGAACGACCCGTGTCTCCACCTACGGTCCGTAGGTGGAGGTCTCGTAGGTCTGTCCAGTTTTCAGCTTTCAGTTTTAAGGTAGGAGTTGAGGGTTAGTTTAATAATTAGTTTAGGGGTTAGGAGGGTCGATTAATTAGTTAATTTACCTCCTATAAATAGTTAATAGACCCTAAACTAATCACTTTTTACCCTTACATCTAAAGACCCCTAACATTCTCTCCAAAATTCATCTCTCTAGAATTAAGGAAGAAGAGAAGAAAAGAGGGCAGTGGCTTAGGGAGATTTTATCCATGGATTCAAGCTTAGTTTAAGGCTGTGATTGAAGGAATGTTTAGCCTTTCATCTATGGGTTCTTCCACTCGTAGAGTCCCCTAGAAATACCCAAGATTTGTGTAAAGGAACCCCAATCTAAGCTAGGGTTACTTCCAATGTTTTGGTTTTAGGTGGGTACGATTCCAAAGTATTGGATACTACTCATATATTATTAATTTAGTATTGATTCATGATATTTTGAAGAATTTATGTGAATTCCTTGTCTAACCCTAATTTTTCTAAGTATGTGGGTTTAAATCTTTTGATGAGAAATTGATGGTTCTTGATAAATTTTCTAGAGTTATCACCATGTATAGAACTTATCCAAGAATGGGAATATGAAATCATAAATTGAACTAGGCTTATGCATATATGATATAATATGAATTGAATGATTAGAATTCGGACTCTATGATGAATTATGCTTAGAATTGTCTATGATTAAGGCTTATGAATGATGTGTAATACAATCTAGACTAGTATGTTGATTGTGCTCATTAGAATAGAATAGCTTGAGGTTGAGTCTTATGATTCCTTCATGGATAGTTTAGTTATGTAGCTTGGGATGGTGCATCCCATGGTAGCTTGGGATTGAGGAATTAAGCTCTACGAAGGTTAACTTGAACTAGTATTGGTAGGATGCTTTTCATGGTAGCTTGCATTAGTATAGGATTGGTAGCCTAGGATTGAGGATCTATCTTCTCCTATGGGTAGCTTGAACTAGCATTGTTAGGATGCATTTCATGGTACCTTGACTTGGTTAGGCCAAGACCAATTCATGGTAGCTTAGGATTGAAACATCATACTCTCCTAAGGATAGCTTGCATCTTATTAAATGGTTGCATGGTGGCTAGGTTGGTATACTTGTATCCTTCCTTTGATAACTTGGTTTGTATGATAGGATGTTTTCCATGGCAGTTAGGTCTAGCTTGATAGTAAGCTACACTTTGATAGTCTAGAATGATAAATAGTTAGCATTCAGTAAGCTAGTCCAAAGGAGTATTTACTGTTACTGGTATTATGGGATGTCACTCATACATTGCACAAGTATGACTTGAAGCTACTTATGAAGTGCCCTCTTATGTGATGTATGACTAGCTTGGATTGTTGCTATAATTTCCTTCCATGGTAGGATTGACTTAAGATGATAGTTCCTTGTCAATATGAAAGTAAGCCAATAGTGATACCTAGAAATGTTAAATATGAATAGGGTGGCTTCAAGGTATGCTTAGTGTGTGTGATATTATGGGCTACCCCACATACATTGCACAAGTGTGCTTTGAGGTTACTTAGGGGTTTAGTGCTCTTATGTCATGAAAACCTTGGTCTTAACTATGAAGGTGGACTATGACCATGAATGACCAAAGAGAAGGTACTTAGCTTAGATAGTATTATGGGATGCTATCTTGGCCTTGTACAAGTATGATTGAAGGTGGCTTGTGAAGTAGTTCACTTGAAATATGAAAGACTAATGTGTTGAAATATGAACTTATGTACGTCCTATGATGAATTTTTATGATAATGATGCTTATGTTGGAGTTTATGTTATGATTATATTATTGTCTCTTATGATTATGTCCTATGTTGACTAACCCCTTTGAGATGTTTTATGTTGGTATGTTAGCTTTCATACTTAGTACATTTTATACTAACACAAATTGCCTACATTCTAATCAAATGTAGGGTGTTGGGAGATTGAGTTGCTTGGAGTCTAGGTTCCTAAGTGCAAGAATATTGAAGATAGGTGAGTCCTCATACCTTCGAGGACAAACCCCTTATGTTTCATTTATGTCCTTTATTATATTTTAGACTTTATGTGGTCTGCGTCCCAAGACTTTTATTCATGTTATTCAAAGATGGTTTGAGACTAAGATGTTAGAAAGACTTCCGCTTTTATGAAATGTTTTTGACATTATGCTTTAATGAAAGTTTTAAATTCTCCATACTTTTCTACGATCTTCTTATGTGATACTGCTAAGGGCGTGTATGCGACCCCTTCGAGGGTCAAGTATGCCGTGTTACGACTAGGGCGTGCTCTCGGGTCGTGACAAACTTCGTATCAGAGCATTAGGTTTTGGAATAAGTTTTAGGATGTCTCAAACCACATCTAGTAGAGTCTTATTCATCAGTGTGAGTCGCGACACATATATAAATAGGAGGCTATAGGATGCTTAGGAAAAGTCTCAATTCTTCATTCTCTTAGTCGTGCCATAAGGTTCGGCTTTAGTAGGCCCCTTTCTAATCCGTGTCTTTGGTTGTTTCAGGGTATGGCTAATACTAGGGTGAATGCTAGGAGGGAAGGAGAAGCCAATGGGGACCAAGAGATCCCTCCCCAAGTTCCAAATCAAGATCCTCCTCAAGTTCCTATTGACCCTCCAATTGGGAATGTCACTCTAGAAGAGTTTAGGTCTTTTATGCAATTGTTGGCTCAAGCCTTGACGGCGCAAGCCAATAGAGAGATGGTGGCTTCGGAAAACCCTATAGAGGGAATGGGTGCTTCTAGAGTAAGGGAGTTTTTAAGGATGAATCCTCCGGAGTTCTATGGCTCCAAGGTGGAAGAGGATCCGAATGGGTTCATAGAGGAGGTTTACAAGACGCTTGCTATCATGGGAGTAACTTCTAGGGAGAAAGCGGAACTAGCCTCTTACCAATTGAAAGATGTTGCTCAACTATGGTATGAGCAATGGAAAGATGCTAGGCCGGTAGGGGCGGATCCCATAGAATGGGAAGAATTTAAGGAAGCATTTTTGGATAGGTTCTTTCCCCGGGAGTTAAGGGAGGCTAAGATGGAAGAGTTCATCAATCTCAAGCAAGGTAACATGAGTGTCAAATAGTATGCCTTGAAGTTTACTCTTTTGTCTTAATATGCTCCCTCCATAGTTGCAAATCAGAGGGATAAGATAAATAGGTTCTTATCGGGTGTCTCCGACACGGTAGCCAATGAGTGTTGTACAACCATGCTTGTTAATAACATGGATATATCCCGCCTCATGATTCATGCCGAACAAATGGAAGAGGGAAAACTCAAGGAACAGAAGTAGAGGGAGAAATAGAGGTCTAGGATGGATAATGATAAGTATTTTCATGATGGTTCCGATGGACGTGGTTGTTCTATGAATCAAAAAAAGTTTTCCGGACAAGGTTATTCTAATGCTCCTAAGTATAAGGAAGATAAGATGTCTACCCCTAGGTCACGAGGGAAAGATAGTGAGTCGCGACGTCCTACTTGTTCTAGGTGTGGTAAGAGGCATGAGGGTAAGTGTTTCACCGGTAGAGATGGTTGTTATGGATGTGGTGAGAGTGGCCACATGAAGAGGGATTGCCCAAAGGAAAAGGCTACTATAACAGAGGGTAAGCAAGTTCCCCTAGTGGTGGGGATGGTGAGCCTCCAAATGGGGATAGGCTTTATGCTCTCCAATCTAGAGAAGATCAAGAGTGATCTCCTCATGTCCCTTTCCAGTATGTGCTTCTTTCATGCTTTAGAAAAATTTCCAGATTTCTTGTATTTTATGACTTGTTATGTTGGACTTTCCTTGATGGATGTTTAGAAAAGCATGTGTGGGCTTACTCCCAATGGGGAGATAGTGTGCCTATTCCATAAGGTATTTAAATGATTATGTGTTGTCCTGATTTCTTTGTATGTATGTTTATGACGAAGTGTAGGTCTTGTTAGAATTGATCTGATTGCATTGTGTTGCCTCTTGTTGTAGCTAGGAGATGTTAGTTCCTCCTTGGAAATGAGTAAGTATGTCTCTTTCATGCATTTTGAGTTGGTAGATGTAGTTCATACTTCCTTGAGTTGCACTGTGTATGTTTAGCTTGGAATTGAAGTTTTCTTCCTAGGTTTGGTGTGCATTCAGAGGTAGTGCATGCATGATGGGCTATTAGCTGAGATTAAGGTCTTTATGAATTGTCTAAGGTGTCATTCGAGGACGAATGTTCCCAAGTGGGGGATATTGTAACACCCCATAGAACCTAGTTAGACCTGGCTATTGTTTGATGGAATTTAGTAGGGTGAACTAGAGCGTCATATGTTAGTTTATAGTTGGACCCTTGTTTAAATGATGAATAATGTCTTTTGATATTACTTTGGTGATTTTAGAGGTCAAACGTCAAGAAACGATTATAACGCCCGGAAACTAGCAAGTTAAACTAGTGAGATGAACTAGTGTGTTGTAGGGTCTTGTAGTGGACCTTTGGGAGTGTTGTATGAGGGTTTAAGTGAATATAATGTTCCCCATACTTAGATGGACATAAATAGGGGTAAAACGTCTTGGTACGCCCCCCCCAAGGACAACCCTAGGGGTCATTAAGGAGGATCCTATCATTAGCCAAAAGGTGTCAAAAATAGCTTGACTTATGGAGGCAAACGATGCCCCGTAAGTCTGATCCGTAGGTCAGGACTTAGTATAGGGAGCCTTAGCTTCCATGACCAAGTCCCATACCCAAACGACGAAGGCACAGAACGGCCCGTCACTCCACCTACGGTCCTTAGGTGGAGGTCACGTAGGTCTGCCCAGTTTTCAATTTCAGTTTTAAGGTAGGAGTTGAGGGTTAGGAGGGTCGATTAATTAGTGAATTTACCTCCTATAAATAGTTAATAGACCCTAAACTAATCACTTTTTACCCTTACATCTAAAGACCCCTAACATCCTCTCCAAAACTCATCTCTCTAGAATTGAGGAAGAAAAGAAGAAAAGAGGGCAGTGGCTAAGGGAGATTTTATCCATGGATTCAAGATTAGTTTAAGGCTGTGACTGAAGGTATGTTTAGCTTTTCATCTATGGGTTTTTCCACTCATAGAGTCCCTTAGAAACCCCCAAGATTTGTGAAGAAGAACCCCAATCTAAGCTAGGGTTACTTCCAATATATGGGTTTTAGGTGGGTACGATTCCAAAGTGTTGGATACTACTCATATATGATTAATTTAGTATTTATTCATGATATTTTGAAGAATTTATGTGAATTCCTTGTCTAACCCTAATTTTTCTAAGTATGTGGGTTTAAATCTTTTGATGAGAAATTGATGGTTCTTGATAGATTTTCTAGAGTTATCACCATGTATAGAACTTATCCAAGAATGGGAATATGAAATCATGAATTGAACTAGGCTTATTCATGTATGATAGAATATGAATTGAATTATTAGAATTGGGACTCTATGATGAATTATGCTTAGAATTGTCTATGATTAAGGCTTATGAATGATGTGTATTGCGATCTAGACTAGTATGTTGATTGTGCTCGTTAGAATAGAATAGATTGAGGTTGAGTCTTATGATTCCTTCATGGATAGTTTAGTTATGTAGCTTGGGATTGAGGAATTAAGCTCTCCGAAGGTTAGCTTGAACTAGCATTGGTAGGATGCTTTTCATGGTAGCTTGCGTTAGTATAGGCATGGTAGCCTAGGATTGAGGATCTATCCTTTCCTATGGGTAGCTTGAACTAGCATTGTTAGGATGCATTTCATGGTAGCTTAACTTGGTTAGGCCAAGACCAATTCATGGTAGCTTAGGATTGAGACATCATACTCTCCTAAGGATAGCCTAGGGTTGAGGATTTACACTCCCCTAAGGATAGCTTGCATTTTATTGAATGGTTGCATGGTGGCTAGGTTGGTATACTTGTATCCTTCCTTTGATAGGTTGGATTGTATGATAGGATGGTTTCCATGGCAGTTAGGTCTAGCATGATAGTATGCTACACTTTGATAGTCTAGAATGATAAATATTTAGCATTGAGTAAGCTAGTCTAAAGGATTATTTAGTGTGAGTGGTATTATGGGATGTCACTCATACATTGCACAGGTATGACTTGAAGCTACTTATGAAGTACCCTCTTATGTGATGTATGACTAGCTTGGATTGTTGCTATAATTGCCTTCCATGGTAGGATTGACTTAAGATGATAGTTCCTTGTCAATATGAAAGTAAGCCAATAGTGATACCTAGAAATCGTAAATATGAATATGGTGGCTTCAAGGTATGTTTAGTGTGTGTGGTATTATGGGATGCCCCACATACATTGTACAAGTGTGCTTTGAGGTTACTTAGGGGTTTAGTGCTCTGACGTCATGAAAACTTAGGTCTTAACTGTGAAGGTGGACTATGACCAAGAATGACCAAAGAGAAGGTACTTAGCTTAGATAGTATTATGGAATGTTATCTTGGCCTTGCACAAGTATGCTTGAAGGTGGCTTGTGAAGTAGTTCACTTGAAATATGGAAGACTAAGGGTTGAAATATGAACTTATGTACGTCCTATGATGAATTGTTATGATATGATGCTTATGATGCTTATGTTGGAATTTATGTTATGATTATGTTACTGTCTCTTATGATTATGTCTTATGTTGACTAACCCCTTTGAGATGTTTTATGTTGGTATGTTAGCTTTCATACTTGGTACATTTTGACCTAATGCATATTGCCTACATTCTAATCAAATATAGGGTGTTGGGAGATTGAGTTGCTTGGATGCTAGGTTCCTAAGTGCAAGAAGATTGAAGATTGGTGAGTCCTCATTGCTTCGAGGACAAACCCTTTATGTTTCATTTATGTCCTTTCTTATGTTTTAGACTTTATGTGGGCTGCATCCCAAGACTTTTATTCATGTTATTCATAGATGGTTTGAGACAAAGATCGTAGAAAGACTTCCACTTTTATGAAATGTTTTTGACATCATTCTTTAAAGAAAGTTTTAAATTCTCCCTACTTTTCTATTATCTTATGATATGATAATGGTAAGGGCTTGTATGTGACCCCTTCGAGGGTCAAGTACGCCGTGTTACGACTAGGGGGTGCTCTCGGATCGTGACAACTTTAGTTGTAAGAACTTGAGCCAATAATTGGATAGTAGACCTAAACTCCGCATGGGTCACATTCTCAATCACAGGATCAATCAAAGCTTGGTTAACTTGAGGAGATTGATTACCTTGAAGAGCCTCCTCATTCATATTGCCACCCTCCATTCTTCTAACGTTAGTCCTTTGTGTATTCATATCCTGAAGACACAAGAGGAGGGTTAGGAGAAGGAATTTTATAGAGTTAAACTCTTAGGCACAATTTAAGAATAATAAAAGAAGTGTAGTTTCCTAAAAATCTTATAAACTCTCATTCATAAATGTGGTGCGCTTCACACTTACGAACAAGACTTTACTAGACGTGGCTTATGAGACATCCTCCTAGAATCATTCTAAAACGTTTGCTCTTATTACCAGGTTTATCACGACCCAAGGGTACCTCCTAGATGTAACAAGGCACATAGGACCCCGAAAGGAACCATGTAAGCAACTTAGCATATCATAACATATGTAAAGAACAATAAAGCAGTAAAACACATTTTTTTAGGTCTAAAAGAAATTTTTCGTAGAAGCATAGCGGAATTCTAGACTAGTCTCAAGTAGCCATCTATTACAATCGAATTATCAAATAAGGTCACAACCCTTACAACATAGTTCTCAAATGAAAGTACAAGAAAAGAAACTAGAAAATCGTCCTCCGTCCTCGAACAGTGAGGACTCACCAAAAGCGAGGAGAATAGTCGATCCAAGCTTTGACCAAGAAGGAAGATCACCTTAAACACCGGACCCTATACTTATGGAAAAATGTAGAAAATATGGGTTAGTACAAAAATACACTAAGTATGATTGCCATGCATAAAAACCTTGAAAACCATGCTAAAAGAGACATTTTAGTTGAAGGTATGCAATTTGCTAAATTAAAGCATCATTTGAAAGATAATGGAAAAGTATAAGTCATAAACATAATCACTCATAAATCATCATGTCATAAAAGGAACATACCATATATACTCTTAAAGATTTCTTATGCAATGCATGAATAAGATCCCATAATCCCACCTATAATAAGTAAAGCTTCTTTAGTAACTATAATTTGTAATTCAACTTATTGTTCATAGTACTATAATAGAAATTAAGCCTTAACCAACATAGACCATGTGAGTTTATCATGGAATCTGATGTCCACCCCACACCGAAAAGGGGTGTCCTACTTGCCTAAAGTAGAACCATACTCTAAGATTAGGTGGATCCACTAGCTAACGTCCTATGAGGGAACATAGTTATGGGATAAGGATATTGCTTCTACAAACCCGGACTCAACTATGGCAGAAGGTTTGCATCTCATGAGATACATACTTTGGGAACCCAGTCTCAACTATGGTAGAAGGAACCCATTTGGAAAGCCGGACTCAACTAAGGTAAAAGCTTCCATCTCATATTCATATACACTCAGTGCTAAGAATTAATTCCCATATATTACATATTAAGTCTTGACTTAGGTTCATAATCATGGAAGAATGTATTGACACCCAATCTAACATAATCATACTAGAACTCATAAATTCAATAGGTGAGAATAGCCTTTCAACCTTAGAATCATAATATTGTGAGAAGCCTTTCACATCATATCATATTCATACATAAATGTGTACATTAGGATAACCTCCAACAACACAACAACTAGATCATAATGATCTTCATTTTACTCTCAAAGTGTTCTCACATCATATACAAACCCTCATAATCATGCATAATTCCCATACATTGGCCATCAAGGACCATAGATCATAATTCATTAACACATATAGAATATACTACATTAGACACAGATGGTAACATAATTCAATCACTACATGCATAATTCTATCATATTCTACTTGCATAAATCAATACCCACACTTTAAGATCCAAATTAGGAAAATGGGGGAATTCATGGATTTTTGGGGAATTCATCATAAAAACACTAAATAATTATCAATTAGATCATAATATAAAGCAATTAAATCATTTGAATCATTTTTGAAGTGAATCCATGACTTGGAGTAAAACCCTAACTTTTTGGGGAAAATTACAAGCTTTAAATTAAGTTTGGAGGGACTCCATGGATGAAAGATATTCATGGATGAAGGACTACCATACCTTGATGATTAATTTCCACGAAATTGAGTGAAATTTTTTTATCCTTCAAGCCTAGCTTCACCTTTCTTCTTCTTCTTCCTTGGAGTTCTAGATAGAGTATTTTGGAGAGGGTTTTTGTTTTAATTTTGGGATTTAGAAATTATGATTTAGATGAGTTAGATTAGGTGGCTAAAATTCTTATATAGTTAGTTTATTTTAGTTCAAAATGACACCACTTAATAGTTAATTAAAAAGGAAAACCCCAAAACGCCCTTAAGTCTAACAGCCTAAAGGAAGTTTCCTGCCCCCATCCACGCCCACCACTAACGGACCGTGGGATGACCCACGGCCCGTGCTGGTGAACTATGGTAGGGGTTCTGGGACTTCTTTCCTGGGCCCTCAACCAACGGCCATGACCCACGAGGTGTGGGTCAACCTACTGGCCGTGGTTCCCCCTCGTGGCTGGACTGCCCAGGCACCTTTTTTTACCCTTTTGAAGGGTCCTCCTCAAGGACCCATGATTGGTCCTTGGGGGGTCGTACCTTGACGTATTAACCCAAAAACATGTATATTGAGTACCGGGAGTTATTTATGACTCTAACCCTTATGTTAGGCTCTAGTTTAGTCTACTAGTTTTCTGGAATGTTACACTTACCATCATGCTTCCTTCCATATTTTGCACAAATAAGCCTAGTCACATAAGAGCCACTACCATTACCTCCTTGAGGTTTAGGGTTGGACACCCTATATTTGTTGAGCCTTGATGGAGCACTAGAGAAACCTTGGTTGGAAAACCTTTGTCTAAACCTTGGTAGGCCTTGTCGATCGGACCTAGCATTGGAGAAGTTCCCATCACTGGTCCTAGCTCTTTTCAACTCCCTATTCTTGTCCTTGTGTTTTGATTCCTCAATTTGAACCATAAGTCTTGAGATAACCATGTCATAGATGAGCATTGCCGTACGCCATTCTTTTTCTACCATGTCGGACACACCCGACAAAAATCTACTCATCTTAGCCCTCGAATCCGCCACCATAGTTGGAGCATACTTGGATAGTTGGGTGAACTTTATGGCATACTCTTTCACACTCATACTTCCTTGATGAAGGTTAATGAACTCTTGCACCTTTGCTTCCCTCAACTCTAGGGGAAAGAATCTACAAGAAATGCCGATTTAAACAATTCCCACGCTATGGGACCCGGTCCTACCGGTCTCTCTCCTTTCCATTAATCATACCACACTTGAGCAACATCTTTAAATTGGTAAGTGGCTAACTCTGCCTTCTCATCTAAAGTCTCCCCCATAATAGCAAGTACCGTATAGACCTCGTCGATAAACCTTTGAGGATCCTCTTTCACTTTGGAGCCATGAAATTCTTGGGGGTCATTCTTGCAAAATCTCTCACTCTTGAAGACGTCGAATTCACATTAGGATTCACCAGAGCTACAACCTATCTATTGGCTTGATCCGTCATGGATTGAGCCAATAATTGAAGAGTTGCCCTGAACTCCGCATGAGTAACATTCTCAACCAAAGGGTCAACCGGAGCTGGAGGAGCTCCTTGTTCCATATTATCACCCTCCATCCTTGTAGCACTAGCCCTTATAGTATTCATATCCTGAAGAACATAGGGCAAGTATTAGGAGAGAGACTTTATAGAGTTAAACTCTATGACATGACTTAAGATTAATGAACAAAGTGAAGTTTCTTAATCATCTTTTAGCCTCTTATTCATAAATATGGCATGCTGCACAATTATAAAATAGACTATACTAGACGTGTCTTATGAGACATCATCCTAGGATTTCTAAACCTTGTACTCTGATACCAAGTTTGTCACGACCCAGGGGTACCCCCTAGATGTAACATGGCTTATAGAATCCCGAAGGACTCTATACAAGCCACTTAGTCCTCATAACATAAGAAATACAACAATAAGAGTAAAAGCACAATTCAAGTCTAAAATATTTATAAATGAAAAGCGGAAGTCTAGACTCTAAGTCACAACATAGCCATCTATTACAATGTTTTAATTAAATAGCGCCTAGCCCATACTACATGTTCAAAAAGGGAAATACATGAATGAAACTACACTATGAGAAAAATCCATCATCTAACCATGAGGACTCACCAACAAGCTCAGAAGATACTCAAGTCCATGATCTAGCAACTAGAATGATCACCTCGAGAATCGGACCCTACACTTGTAAAAATGTAGGCAAAGTAGGTGTTAGTACAAAAATTCACTAAATATGATATCCATGCATAAAAACATTAGAAACATGCTAAAAAGGACATTTCATTTGAAAGCATGCAATTTACCAAGTATAAACATCATTATGAATATAGTGGAAAACCATAAGTCATAAACATAGTCAATACGTAGATCATCATAACATAATAGAAACACCTCATATTATACCCTCAAGGCATACTTGTGCAATGCATGGATAAGACCCCATAAATCTCACCCATGCTAACTAAACCTCTTTAGGCCAACATTCATATTCATCACCTTTAAGACCTTGAAAGCTCATATAAAATCTTCTTGAGTAACCATAGTTCATAATTCATATTATTGTTCTTGTTGTTGTGGGAATAATCCTTAACCGACATGAGACCATGTGAGCTATACATGATCCCCCGGTGTTACCCACACCGAAAAGGGTTGTCCTACTTGCCTAAGGTAGAACAATCCTCTTAGATTAGGTGGATTCACTATATAAATAACCTATGGGGGCACATAGTTTATGGGATAAGGAAATTGCTACTAGAATCTCGGAATTAACTAAGGTAAAAGGTCTCCATCTCATGCGATATACTTTGGGAACCTAGACTCAATTAGTGTAAAAGGTCCCATTGGGAAGCTGGACTCAACTAGTGTAAAAGATTCCATCACATATTCAGTAACCACTTGGTGCTAAGAATTACTTCCCATGGAGTACATACTAAGTTATAACTTGATTCATTAAGATAGCTCATTAGATCATGCGTCAGAATAACATTTCACCGTCCATGTCTACATATAGATTCAATAGATGAGAAAATCTTTCACCCTTAGAATCTTTATATTGTGAGAAAACCTTTCACATCATATCATAATCATGCATAAGTGTGTATATTAGAATACCCTTTCAACAACACAACAACTAGATCATAATCATAGACACTTCACTCTCAAAGTGTTCTTAAAGCATATATAAAAACATCATAAATCATGCATAATATTATTTTTTGCCCTTTTAAGGGTCAAAGCTTATATCAAATCAACACATATAGTATTCACTACATTAGGCATGGATATCAACATAATTCAAGTAACCCAATCACTACAAGCGTAAACTCATAACATTCTGTTTTCAAGAACAAAACCACATGACAAGATCATAATTTGGAAATATGGGGATTTCATGGGTTCTTGGGGATTACAATATAAAAACCATAAGTAATCATCAATTCGTACATAATATTACTTAATTCAAGCATTAGAATCATTTTTGAAAGGAACCCATGACTTTGGAATCAAACCCTAACATTTGGGGAATTCTATCTTTAAAATTAGGGTTTTGAAGGGGTTCCATGGATGAATTCTATCCATGGATTAAAAGCTATCATACCTTTATCACAAAGCCCTATGAATTTGGTGTGAGAAACCTTGCTCCTTTAACCCTAGCTCCAACTTCTTTCTTCTTTTTATTTGAGTTTTCTAGAGAGAGAATTTTTTGGTGATAATGATGTTTTGGGAATTGATTTGGGTTTTAGAAATAATGAGATGAATGACGTAATTTAGGGGGTATAAAATCCTTATATAGGTGTACTAAATTAGGCTAAAATGACATAACTTAATATTAATTAAAATAAAAAAACCCCAAAGTGCCCCTAAACTTAACGACCAAACCAGCTCCCAAGTCACCACCCACGAGACCTCACTGACGGACCATGGTCCGTGCTGGTGAACCATGGTTTGGGTTCTGGGAGTCTTATTTCAGGGCTTGGACCTAAGACTCCATCCATGGAGCGTGGACCCACCCACGGGGCGTGGGTCCTGTCGTGGTTCACTAATTTTGGGTAGTTTCCAGGGTCCTCCTCAAGGGACCATGGTTGGTCATTGAGGGGTAGTACCTTGAAATTCTAACACAAAATCCTTTATTCTAAGTACGGAGAGTTACATTCATGAATTTAACCCTCACGTTAAGCTCAAGTTTAGCCTACTAATTTCTGAGGTGTTACAATAAGAAAGAAACTAAAAAAATAACTCTGTCCTCAAAGCATGAGGAATCACCAAATCTCGGGAACTTACAAACTCAACAACTAGCCACGAGACTTGGAAACCTGTTTGTCGGACCCTACATTTGGGAGAAATGTAGGCAAGAGTATGCATTAGTACAAAAAAATGCACCAAGTATTATAGCCATGCATAAAACATTTAAAACATGCTAAAAAGGGACATTTCATCTCATGACATGCAATTGATCCAAATTAAACATTATATGAAAGAGTTAAAAAATATAAGTAATAAATCATGGTCAATGTAAGCTAACTTCTTCTTTAACATATTTGACCTCATACTTGATAATCCTTGAGTAACCTTAGTTCATTATTACTTGTTGGGAATAAGCCTTAACCAATTGAGACCATGTGAGCTATAAGATGGAATCTGGAGTCTACCCCACCCCGAAAAGAGGTGTTCTACTTGCCTAAGGTAGAACCTTGAACTTCTAGCTTAAGTGGATCCACTAGATAATCAACCTATGTGGGCACATAGTTATGGGATAAGGAGATTGCTACTAGAAACCTAGCCTCTACTAGCAGTGTAGCTTCAATCTCATGAGATCACTTCGGAAACCTGGCCTCTACTTACGGGAGAGCTTCCATCTCATTGTCAATATCCACTGGGTGCTAAGCATAAATTCCCACAAAATATTCATTTCTTACTTGACTTCATTACTCATTAAAGGGCGCCCTTGGCCTACCAATTCAAGCTAGTTTCATTAAGATAGCTGATGAGTCCACAAATTGGACTCATTTAGGGCTTTTAATTTAATAGAAATAGTGTCCAAAAATTCCTATATTATCTCAATATCTGATAAAAACCTTTAAGTTTCAGGTATTTGACGTTTGAAGGAATGCATGGACACTACTTCGCAAAAAGGAACGAAAAGGTTGAAAAAAAAACAAGAAAATAAAGGCATGAGGATTGCTGAGTTCACTTGGTGAATCGCCGAAGGGTTTCACTTCGCCTTTTGTTCCAGTTTGCTGAGCCCTGAAGGAAAGGATCAAGTTGGTGGAAAAAGGGAGCAGTTGGCGGATCGCAGAAAAGGGCCATGAAGCAGTACTATGTCGCCCAATGACCCAAACCAAGATGATGCCGAAGGATGGTGCAAGACGGTGATGAACTACACCAAAGGGTGAATTGCCGAATTGTTCGGCGATTCCGACTAATGTCACCGAGTGATCCGCCGCAACACAGATTTTTTTAAAATTAGAAATACTCATTCAGAGTTATAGCTTAGTATCCGGTTTTATTATCAGATTTTTCTATTGTATTTTGGATTTAGTACAATTTTTATTTTACTCTCATGTTTGTATCTCATGTTTGTAAGGGTTTGAAAACTTGAAGAAGAAAAGGGTTTCACCTCCTTCAATTTAGAAGTGGGTCTCTTGGATTCTTCCTTCTTTGCTCAAATCAAGACTTACTTCTCTATACCAATTTTATTTCAACATCATTGAAGGTATAAATTTCTATCTCATGATGTGTGGCTAAAAATCCCCATTCTTGGGGTGTGATTTAGCAAATATGTGTTGATATTATTATTGGGTCTTGCTTGCTGATAGGTTAGATGTACTTTAATGGTGATTTCACCTAGTGGTTGTGGTTTAATTTAATGGGTTTGTAGTTGCAAATACAAAGCCACCCATGTGTTTTCGACATGGGGTTTAGCCCGATAGGGTGAGCCCTAGTCCTATATCCTAACACTCAGCTTGGGAGAGTTAGTGGGGTAAGGCGTAGGCTGGTCTTCATGCCGCAAATGGGTATCCGAGAGGAATGCATTGGGTTAAGTTGCCCGAGAGGGAACTTATTTCCATCTAAAGCTTGGCCTAGTCACTATTAACTTGCAAATTTCCTATTGAAACCATGTACCCACCTATTTATCTCAACTTGTATTGCGCTCACACCCCAAGAACTCTTCCCCATACTTGATTTCTTTGTTATTTTTGTTGTTTTTACTTACCAGTGAA
The DNA here is from genome assembly GCA_029582685.1 of Solanum piurae. Taxonomy (NCBI): domain Eukaryota; kingdom Viridiplantae; phylum Streptophyta; class Magnoliopsida; order Solanales; family Solanaceae; genus Solanum; species Solanum piurae. The sequence goes on along the minus strand of JAJOOO010004269.1, from coordinate 8,776 downwards.
AAAAAACCCATCAATATTTGACACTTTTGTGTCACCCCCTTTAATTTCCAATGTTTTTAATCATTAATATCTTTAGCTACGACTAACTAGAACTAAATTTTATTTATCTATTAATTCTCAAAACCACTCCCTTGGGACCCGACCCCAACCCCTGGTTGGGTTACTATACTATCACACGATCGTAGACACTCGTACTGGAAGTTGTGTCGTTGATTATGTTATAGAGAAATTCTAAACATCAAAATGGCGCCGCTGCCGGGAAGTGGTGTTACTTGAGAACTTTTAGATTACTAAATTTTTTGTTCTTCTTAGTTGAAGTTTACTTACTTAATTTTTAGTTTTGATTTGAGGATTTGTGTGTTGCAACAACCATATGAGTGTGAACGGTGAAAATAGCTACCAAGTAGGCAACTCAACATGTTTTGCTTTTCATTGAGACGATATTGATGACATCAATAGTGAGTGTAACCCTGCCCAAATGGGTGATATGGATGCAATTTGCATGCCACAAGCAGACGGAAATGCAACATTTGAAGTTACTAGCACAACACTCCATCTCATACATTCAAGATGTTTATATAGAGGGTTAGAGCATGAAGATTCGTATGAACATATACAAAGCTTCATAGAAGTGTGCACTCCTCTGTCATTCAAGAATTTATCACAAAAACATATACGGCTGCGCTTATTTCCATGATCATTAACTGGGGAAGCCACTAAATGGTTGATTGAGCTTCCAAAGAACTCCATCTAGTCATGGGAGGAGTTGGTCACAACTTTTCATGAAAGATTCTTCCCTCAATAAAATATGATGAAACTGAGAGACAACATTAAAAGTTTCAACCAAAAGTAGGGTGAACCAATTCACGAATCATGGACACGATTTAAGAGAATTTTGTGAAAATGTCCAACGCCTGAATTTTTGACTGAGTTATTGCTGCAATATATTTACCGTAGTCTGGATTTAATTAATAAAGGGATAGTTGATCAGTTGGTGCAAGGAGGAATAATGTTACAATCATTTGAAGTAGCATCATTTCTCCTAGATGGCATGACTAAAGTAAATCCAGAAAGGTACATAAAAGATGACAAGGTTTCCCCAATGTGCTCCAGATTAACGCAAAAACAACTCAAAAAAGAAAGGGAAAGGGACGAAAACATCAAAAAGATGTTGTCTCAAATGGAAGTGATACACGAGTACATGAAGGGTATGTATGGAGTATTTTGAGTTGATGAGGGTTCTCCTTCAGGGTAGTTAAGATCGGGGGAGAATCAAGGTGGGAACTCTAAAAGAATTGAGGGGGGTTCCTCATCTAGTTACTTAAGACTGGGGGAGAATCAAGGTTGGAACTCCACAAGATACGAGGTGGGTTTCCACCCACGCTATCAAAAGGGGGGCAGAAATCAAGGTTGGAACCATTATAGGGATGAAGAATCAAGGAGATATTTCCACGATTTGGCGGAGAAAGATGACCATGAGGAAGACCGTACTCAATTTAGTGAAAGCCCAATATCAAAAGGGAGCACAAGTAGTCCTCAAGTAGATGATCTATTGTCATGCATACTTGATAAAGTTGAGGGCTCTGATGATTTGCTAAAAGGAATGAGGGATGACTTTTCATCACTAAACAGTAAAGTGAATTCGCATGTTGAGGCCATCAAAACACTGGAAGGTCAATTGAATCTATTATCAGCTAAATTGACATCCAGGACACTAATGGAAGTTAATGAAAGAGGGCTGGCAGTGGTAACCCATAGTGGAAAGATGGCAAAAGGGAATGTGATGGAAGATGAGGACCCTCAAATGCAAGAAGAGAGCCAGGGTATAGAGAAATGGGAATCACCTATTCCACAAAACCTTACCAAAGAACCACAAGATGATGCTGAACAACATGTTCAAGCTCCAAAAATCACACACCCCTTACCCAATATACCTCCACCATTTTCTCAACGATTGACAAACAAGAATGAAAATGAAAAGTTCAAAAAAAAATTGTTAGTATTCAAGAACTTACCAATTAACCTCCCTCTGGTGGAAGCATTGTTGGAAATGTCGGAATATGCCAAATTCATGAAAGAGTTGGTTACAAAGAAAAGGATCCTGGAGTATGAAACAATTGAGGTGCCCCACAGGTGCAGCGCAATTATGAAAAATAAGTCAATCACCAAGAGAGAAGATCTTGGGGCATTCACAATTCCATGCACAATTGGTATGTTCCAATTAGCTACAGCTTTGTGCGATTTGGGAGCAAGCATTAAATTGATTCCCTATGCAATCTACAAGCAACTTGGTGTGAGTGAACCAAAGGCAACCACAATGAGACTCCTTATGGCTGATCGATCAATCAAGCACCCAGTAGGGATACTCCATGACATCTTGGTAAAAGTAGATCAGTTCATCTTTCCAGCTGACTTCATGATTCTATATTGTGAGATCGATGCTGAAATCCCCATTATTCTGGGAAGGCCATTCTTAGCTACTGGGAGAGCATTGGTGGATGTCGAAAGTGGAAAACTGAATTTCCGTGTGAACGATGATGAGGTGACCTTCAATAATTTTAAATCCATGCAGCAACCAAGTAATATTCATGTGGCGTCCAATGAGGATGTTATGGATGAGGCAGTGGCAAGTGTTAGCCATTTAATGCAAAAGAAAGAACCCCTTGAGTCTGTACTCGCTAACTATGATGAATCCAAAGTTCAAGGTTATGAGGAAGTGGTAGCTGCTTTATTAGGATTAGGAGTATACTCAAGGAATCCAATCAAATTGGATATCGACCTGAAAAATAGAGAAAATCATCCTGCAAATCCATCAGCAAAAGAACCCCTGAATCTGGAATTAAAAGTCCTACCTTCTCATCTAAAATATGCATTCTTACGATCCAATAATACGTTACCAGTGATTATTGCACCCGATTTACTCGAAGGGCAGGTGAAATTTCTCATTCAAGTACTGCGGAAGAATATAAAATCTATTGGATAGAGAATAGCCGATATAGTGGGAATTCTTCCTGGAATCTATACTCACATGATTTGGCTTGATAGTGAATATAAACCTAGTGTGGAGAATCAACGGGGATTGAACCCTCCAATGCAAGAGGTGGTGAAGAAGGAAGTCATCAAGTGGCTAGATGGAAGAGTGATCTACCCTATTGCAAATAGCAAGTGGGTAAGTCCAGTGTAATGTGTACCAAAAAAGAAAGGTATAACTGTGGTCCCAAATGCAAAAGGAGAACTTGTTCCGACAAGACCGGTGACTGGGTGGAGAGTATGCATGGACTATCGAAAGCTTAACTTATGGACTGAGAAAATCCATTTTCCAATGCCCTTTATGGACCAAATGCTTGACCGGTTATCAGAAATGGGGTGGTATTGCTTTTTAGATGGATAATCCAGTTACAATCAAATCTCTATCACACCGGAAGACCAAGAAAAAACCATTTTTACCTGTACTTATGGAATATTTGCATTCAAAAGAATGCCATTCGGGTTATGTAATGCCCCAACAACATTCCAGCGTTGCATGTTGTCTATTTTTGCGGATATGGTCGAAGACTCTATGGAGGTATTCATTGATGAATTCTCAGTCGTAGGGGACACTTTTTGGGAATGTTTGACACACTTAGGACAGGTACTCCAAAGATGCATGGATACGAATCTGGTTCTCAATTGGGAAAAATGTCACTTTATGGTGAAGGAAGGAATCGTTCTTGGGCACAAGGTGTCGCAAAAGGGGTTGGAAGTCGATAAGGTGACAATTGAGGTCATTGAGAAATTACCCCCACCAAATTCAGTAAAAGGTGTTCGCAACTTCTTGGGTCATGCAGGTTTTTACCGACGGTTTATTAAAGACTTCTCAAAGATTGCACATCCACTATGCAAACTCCTAGAGAAGGAAGTGAAGTTCTATTTTGATGATGCTTGTATGGCCCCATTTAAGTGTTTGATAGAAAAATTAGTATCCACCCCGATTATCGTCAGTCTTAATTGGTCCGAATCTTTTGAAGTGATGTGTGATGCTAGTGGAATTGCATTGGGAGTAATGTTGCGGTAAAAGCGCAACAAACTATTTCACCCAATTTATTTCGCAGGCAAAACTCGAAATAGTGCCCAACAAAATTATACAGTCACTAAACAAGAGTTGCTCGCAGTGGTTTATGCATTTGAAAAGTTCTGGGCATACTTGTTAGGAACCAAAGTAATAGTACACACTGATCATGCTGCACTCTGCTACTTGATGGCAAAAAAAGATGCCAAACCAAAATTGATAAGGTGGGTGATATTACTACAGGAGTTCGATTTTGAGGTGAAAGATCGAAAGGGCTGCGAAATGAAGTGGACGACCACTTATCGAGGTTGGAAGGAAGGGAAGATGCTGGGCGTGAGAGTGACATAGATGATTCCTTCCCTGATGAACATGTGTTTGCCTTATTTATCAAACCTACACCATGGTATGAAGACTTTGCAAACTACATTGTGAGTGGATTGGTACCTGATGAGCTAACCTTTTACCAACAAAAGAGATTCATGTTTGATGTTAGAAAGTACTTTTGGGATGAACCCTATTTGTTTTGAGAATGTGCTGACCATGTTATTAGGAGGCGTGTTCCGAAAGAGGAAGCGGTAAAAATTCTCCATGCTTGCCATCCATCTATTGTAGGTGGACACCATAGTGGTATTCGCACTGCCGCTAAAATCCTCCAAAGTGGTTATTACTGGTCGTCCCTATAAAAAGATGCACATGAATATGCAAAGAAATGCTCACAGTGTCAGCAACAAGGTGGAGTGTCTAGAAGGCACGAGTTGCCTCTCACTCCTATTTTGGAAGTCGAGCTATTCGATGTATGGGGGATCAATTTCATGGGCCCATTTGTGAGCTCATTTGGAAATAAATATATCTTGGTGGTTGTAGATTATGTCTCCAAATGGGTAGAGGCCATCGCACTCCCAAACAAGGAAGGAAAAAGTGTTGTCCAATTCCTGAAATGCTATATTTTTGCAATATTTTACACTCATAGGGCAATCATTAGCGATGGGGGGTCTCACTTTTGCAATAGGTGGTTTTCAATGGCACTGAGTAAATATGGGGTGAAACACAAGGTAGAAACCCCATATCATCCCCAAACATGTGGCCAAGTCGAAGTGTCAAATTGGGAAATCAAAAGCATCCTGACAAAGACAGTAAATGCCAACCGAACTGACTGGTCTAGGAAATGTGATGATGCACTATGGGCATACCGGACTACTTATAAGACACCTCTCGGTATGTCTCCATACTGGTTGGTTTATGGTAAGGCTTTTCATTTGCCCGTCGAGCTAGAACACAAAGCACTGTGAGAATTGAAGGCCTTAAATTTGGACTAGTTAAAAACTTCAAGGGAAAGGGTAGAACAGTTGAACGAACTTGATGAATTTAGACTCAAATCGTATGAAAGTTCAGCCATCTACAAAGAGAAGATGAAGAAGTGGCATGATGCTCGAATACTCAAGCGGGACTTCAAGGTAGGAGATTGTTTTTTTTTATACAACTCTCAACTTTGACTCTTTCCCAGAAAGCTCAAATCCAAATGGTCTGGAGCTTTTAGAGAAACACGAGTGTTTACCATTGGTGCCATAGAAGTTGAGGATCAGGAAGGACCTCCATTTAAAGTGAACGGTCAACGTCTTAAATTATATTCTGGGGATTGCCAAGAGATTTTTTTGGTTGAAGTGGTGTATTTAGAAGATGTCTTATGGCGCTGCTGCGTTGTGCCGCGACGTTAACTAAGTCGCTGTTTGGGTGGTAACCCAAAACCCCTTAATATTTTATATTTACGTATTGGTAAAATAACGATGTGTTGTGGTATAGGTTGAAATGTGAAAAGTTCTCGAAAAGTATAAGGTGACAAGCAACAGATCCAAATGGTGAGTCGCTGAAGAGGTCGGCGAACTCGTCCTTATCCGTCGTTTGACACCAATTATTTCCAAAGTTGAAGCCTATAAAACTCGGTGAGCATGTGAACTAATTGGTGCATTGCCGACTCTGTTGGCGATCACGATGGTGACCGCTGTTTGAACTCTCAGGTTTATTGGAAAGTTCTGTAAAATTTGGCGAAACAAGTGTTTGCTCGGTGACACGCCAATTGGTTCGGCGATTTAGACTGATATCGCCGAGTACGCAGGAATTGGACGACACTTGAGTAAAGCTGAGGCAAGGTGGCTGTGAAGCATTCGAGCAAGTGGGTTGAAAATAGGCGTGTTGGGTTGTTTAGCGATGTTGTGGAGAGCTTGTTGAATTACTCAACGACTCGCTTAACATCCCCACCTCGCCTTCTTTTAATGCTAAATTTAGAAGGTCTACACCCAAAAGTTGCCGAAGGACCTTGCCGCCCTAACAGATGGAGCAACCGTATAGCCAGGATCACCTATTTACCTCCCTCTCTATCTTTCTTTATTCTCACTGTTGGATATTCATCATTTGCATTTGAGGAAAAACACATTTATTTGCGTGGGGTGAGGCCCACCTTGTTTACTTGTTTATGGATATTTCTGTTTTTGTGTATATTTGAGTTGTCTGTTTTAAAATTGTGTTATATATTGCTTTTCGTGGATGATTCACCTCACGACCTCTTTTGGATTTTAATTGATGCAAATTTTGACCCTTTTGAAAAAGTTTTGTTTTTTGAAGATTTTCGCCACTGCTTGTGTTGAAAGTGGATGTTCTCTTGCAAAATTTAAGTTTCAGTTCTGATCAATATTGATGACTTGAATAGTGCTTTCAATCGAAAGAACATGAATGTGTTGCTACGACGAGACCAAATGAAGTTGCATAGACAATATGTGAACTCTTTACATCTTGTTGTGATTAGCCATGTATCAAATTGATTCTCTTGTAATGACCGTTGCACACTATCGAAAGTGTGTAGCCTTGTTTGAATTAAGTGTTGATTCCTTGTGTGATTAGCTTACTTTGAACTATGCATGAATAAACCTAGAATTTGCCCCGTTAGTCTGATTTATTTAGAAATATGTACTCTTGAGATGGTCTGAGGCAACTTTAAAGAGTGTGAACCAAATTTGACATAAACCTCTTTTGTGGCATACCCGTGAGCGTGTGAATCTCTTTTAAACACCCGTTGAGCCTTACCTTTCTTTGAAAGAAACTTGATGAACCCTAAACCTTACTTGACCCACTACCTATAATCCTTTTCCTTTGTGGTTTAGTGAATAGCCAACTTAGGCCAAAAGCCTAATTGGGGGTGTGGTGAAAAGGAGAAGGAGAAGTCAAGAAGTGCAAGAAAAAGTCTCTCTAACCCATGGAATTGCGAACCAAAATGGAAACCCTCCATAAAAAATAAAAATAAATAAAAATAAATATTTTAATTTTTGAATAAAGGTGCAATAGGAATTGGGTTTCCAAGCAATACATGGAGAGTGAATGAAAGGATGACTTAGAAGCACTGGACGAAAAAGTGACAAGGGAAAGGAAAAAGACGTTTAGAGAACACCACATCTCATGAGGATGAAGAAGTCACTGAGCCTAAATGACCATACCTTTGCACTCAGCCCCATTACAAGCCTTGAAAAGACCTTTCTGAACTTGAGTAAGCCGAATCGAAAGTCGATTGGAAAATAAGGGCAAACCTATGGGTGAAAACATGCATTGTGTTCCTATTTTTGAGTGTGAGCGTTGCATCTGATTCCTGGTATTAAATTGATTAGCCTCTGTGTGTGAATATGGAATCATTGTTTGTGTGAGGGTATTTAGATACTTTCGTTGAGCTTGAATTTATATTAGTAGAAAGTATTGTGAGCATGAGAATCTTGATATTGGTGTGTCACAACTTGAATCTTTGGGAACACAATTGATCTTTGCGGAAGTAGTCTGAGTCTTGTTGTGTATGTTCATGATTGAGTCTTGTGTAGCACTATTTTAGACACCCTTTTTGAACGACTGAACTTGAGTTTGTTGAGGAGAAGCAAAAGTTTAAGTTGAGGGTGTTGACGAGTCCATAAATTGGACCCATTTAGGGCTTTATTTTAATAGAAATATTGTCCTCAAAAGCTTATATTATCTCAATATCTAATGAAAACCTTTAAGTTTCAGGTATTTGAAGTTTGAAGGGATGCATGGACACTACTGCACAAAAAGAAACGAAAAGGCTGGAAAAAAAAACAAGAAAATGAAGGCCTGAGGATGGCCGATTTCACCTGGCAAATCGCCGAAGGTTCTCACTTCGTCTTTTGTTTCAGTGTGCTGAGCCCTGAAGAAAAGGATCAAGTCGGTAGAAAAAGGGAGTAGTCAGTGGATTGCCGAGAAGGTCGGTGAAGCAGTACTATGTCGCCCAATGACCCAGAGCACGACGATGCCAAATGATGGTGCAAGATGGAGATGAACTACACCAAAGGGCGAATCATCAAATTGTTCGATGATTCTGACTAATGTCGCCGCGTGATCTGCCGCAACACAAATTTTTGAAAACTATAAATACTCGTTGAGAGTTATAGCTTAGTATCAGATTTTGGATTTAGTACTAGTTTTATTTTACTCTCAAGTTTGTAAGGGTTTGAAGACTTCAAGAAGAAAAGGGTTTCACCTTCTTCAATTTTGAAGTGGGTCTCTTGGATTCTTCCTTCTTTGCTTAAATCAAGACTTATTTCTCTATACCCATTTGATTTCAACATCATTGAAGGTATAAATTTCTATCTCTTGATGTGTGGCTAAAAACCCCCATTCTTGGGGTGTGATTTAGCAAATATGTGTTGATATTATTGTTGGGTCTTGCTTGCTGATAGG